>CAEFZY010057041.1:0-28599 GCA_903066815.1 Brachyrhaphis roseni
GTTCATCTGAGCTTATCGCAAGGCTGCGATAATTGATGTCCCCAGCCGGGGCCCGAGCGCCAAAGACTGTACTTTCTTTATGTAATTAAACACTTCTAATTGTTCTCCCCTTTGTGTCTGAGTCTTTCCAGATTGAAATGCTTGTGGGTTGAGCAAATAGGAATTGCCTTGTAATCTGTATTTTCCACTCAAAAATCTACACAAGTTCAAATATGTAAATGAGTCAATTAACTGAGAGCAACAGATAGCTTTTTTTTAAAAATTTTTTTAATCTCATCTGTGTGATTCAGGATCTTCAGAGTAGAATCTTTCGTCACTCCTATTCATGCAAAGAAGGCAGCAGTGTTAGTATCATGATTTTATGAACACAGTTCAGCCTGCACTGCCATGTGAGAAGCTCCAATAGATACAGATGGATTCCACCAAAACCTCCTGAATTATTCACCGACTGACTGATAGCAGTTTATGTGACAGAGGGATTGTGTGTCGGAGAGGGTGGTCACCAGCTCTGGATTACCACAGGGGACCTTCACCATTTCTCTTCAGCCTGTACAACTCCGACTTCCAGTCAGTGAGGAGTCTATTTCTATCTAGAAATAGGAATCCTTTTAGCCGTACAGTATATAAAATAATTTTCAGCATTGTTTGAAAGCAACTGTTTCCCCCCTCATCTATTTTGTGTTTTGTCTTTATTTATTAAATACCTTTTTACCTTTGGATCCATTTTTCTGCACATGGAAATTGTCTGATTAATCACTCCCAGCAACAAAAGCAGGATATTTATATTACTAATCTTTAATATGAGGTATTAAAAAAAAAACCCTTGAAAACAAATTATGAACAAACTGCAAACCAGTTTTTTAAAAATCTTTGTCAAATACTGAGTGCTCAGGGGGAAACTGATATTTTTTTTATATAATTCTTCTTCATGAGCTTTACAGAAAAAACCTTACAGTTTACTAACAACAGCACAATCATTATAATTTAAACTTTCTGGATTAGTGGCATAATGAGATGGACAAGGTGTCCAATCTGGCTTCCTCCCACAGTCCAAAAACATGACTGTCAGGTTAATTGGTCTTTCTAAAATTCTCCTGTTTGTCTCTGTGTTGCCCTGTGACAGACTGGTGACCTGTCCAGAGTGACCCCGCCTCTCGCCCGGAACGTACATGGAGATAGGCACCAACACCTCCTGACCCCATTGGGGACAAGGGTGTAAAGATGGATGGATGGATGAAAGTAAAATACTGCACCAATTTACAACAAAAATCTTCGCAAGGCACCCCCTGCCCCCAAAAAAGATAACAGCAATGATAATAATAATTTAAATTTAATCACAATACTTTCAAATTGATTCTAGTTATCAAGCAGTACAGTAAAAGTTCTTATATATATATTTCACAAACTTTGTATTTATTACCTAAGATGAAGTAGCTTTCAACAAATAAGCAATTTCCCCTTGGAAATTAATAAATACATTCTATTCTATTCTATTTAAGGAAACCCAGCAGATTGAATCGAAACATTGACTTGCAGCATTTACTCCATGTTAAATTTTTTCTTGAAAAAAACAAAACAAAACAAAAAAAAACGGTTTAACTTCTACGAAATAAGGATAAAAAAGAAGACAGTCGGTAATGTTAAATCTGTAACTTTATTGCCATACATAATTGCTAACATGACTGGAAAGGATACACGCTACCATTAAAGTTTATTCTTTTCTGACATAGTTGTTCCAGAGCTCCTGTATGACTTGCAACAGTGTGGCTTAATTCAAGGCAGAGTGCCTGTGCTTGAGTAGAGTACAAGCCAACGGTTCAGATCAATCTCATAATGGAAATGTGTGGTGCATTAAGAAGAGAAGAATTTGATAACGACACCAGACTGCTGATCAGGTGAAATCCTATTCCACATGTTTAGAAGGTTTTAAAAAATTACACATATTTACTTGTTGTATTAGGAACTAAGTAAATAACAATTTGCCATATTTACTGGAAAGCTTTTCTGGCTCAGCAAATTCTTTACAGAGTTAAAAACATACAGACCCATTGAATAAATTAGAATGTTATTGAAAAGTCCATTTATTTTAAGAACTTTATCACAAAGTCAAACATAATATAGATTAATTACACACAGATGGACATTTGAAAGTCTTTATTTCTGTTAAAATGACAATTTTCCACTTAAAGCTAATAGAAATAGACATCTAAAGTTAGAATATTACAGCAGACCAATCAACAAATATTTTTAATACAGAAATGTGAGCTTAATGAAAAGTATGTTTCATATTTGCTTTTAGGATATTATTTTCAAAAGGTACCTTAAATCTAACAACCCTCATTATTATTCTAATTTATTAAATATGACTGTACAGTGAAGGTCGCGTCTAAAACAATGTCATCTTTTTCTCAGTTGAACAAGAACATGAAGACAAATTAAGAAAATTGATTGGATTTCTCAGCTTCATATCTAGCTGAACATATATTTTCCAACAGTAAAATATGTGTTTAATTATGTAAATTACACATCATTGTCCTCAAAATTAACAAAATGCAAAATAAAGAATAGGTCTGAGTGATGCTATAAGCTAGCAGAGCTAGTAAAATGGTGTATTTTGATGCCTGGCTGTATGCAACAAGCTGTAGTTTTGAATCAATTGGTTTCCAACATTTTTCCTTTCAGTTTATTCTGATAATCCCACAGACTTACGGAAATGTCCCTGTGAAGCACCAGTACTTGTTATACTTGTTGGTTAGACTTGCAGAAGAAAGTTAACTTAAATCTTCAACAAATATGTGTTAAACATGGACCAACAGTAAAACGAGTTTGTCCTTGTGATCTGTGTTTGTGACAGAAGAATCTAAATGTTCAGTCTGCTGTATTTATGTTCATATGTGCACTTGCTACATTGGTGGTCAGAACACACTAAGAAAAAAGCTGGCTGGAACTGAATGATTGGTCAGTAATTGATCTGTGGTTCTAGGTAAGTTTGTTACCATGGCAGCAGGAAGACAGTATGTGGTCAGTGCTGCTAGTTGCACAAAATCCTGGTCTCTGGTTCGGGTCCGAAGTTCTTCGAAGAGGCGTAAGGTATTCACTCGGTCAGAGAGTTCAGGACAGTTTTGGGAATACAGCACTCTGCACTTTTTAAAATAAAATATAAAGTGTAACATGCAATGTCTTGTGGGATTTGGAGTCACACACAGTGCTTTGTACTGAGTCAGGCATGCCAAGCTGCACACATTCATAATGTGGTTATGTCCTGACACTAAACCGAACAACATGCAAACAGTCGATCATATCAGCTTCAGTGTAAGAATCATGGCCCAAATGTTTCTTACATTTGGACAATGTATACACATTATGTTTATCCATAATGTTTGCAATTATGCATATTGTTTATCATGTACGTACATTATGCACATGTTTACATTATGTGTATAATGTCAAAACGATTACTTCAAATTACAGTAATATCATGTTAAGTGGGGGGATGGAAACTTTGTACATTTGTGTGCAAAAACTTTACTTTCCTGAACATCTCCAATGCTTCAATGTTGCCAAAAGTTGATATTTACTAATGGTTTCTGAGTTTCTTAATATATGTATTGAGACTTTTCTGTTATGAAGGTAAAACGTTGAGTTCACCAGGATCTCACTTTCATTTTAAAAATACATTTTTATACAGAAAGAGTAAGTTTTTATTTTAAGACATTGCACCAGCAGACTTAGTGACTAACCTTCTGCCGTCTTTAAGAGGTATTTGATCATGTCCTTCATGAAGCTATAGAATCACCAGACTGAAGACGTATGTTATTTGAGTTTAGTGGATGTAATCTTTTTATTATTATGCATAGAAAATGACAAAGTACTAGAATATTTAGTACTGAACACAACAGAGATGGGAAAAAATGAATTCTGATTAACATGTATTAACATGTATGCACATACAGTGACATCTATGACAGTATATCTCACAAATCACCAAACTACAAAAATGACTACTGTAGGTCAGGACTGGAAAAGCAATGCTGCAATAATCTATTCATGTGGGTGGAGCAATTTATTCAAAAATTATTTTAAAAAATCCAGACTACGGCAATGTTGTTGGCAAACTTACCTCCAGTTTGATACAATGTGTAGTTCTAAATGAGTCTTATGCTTTGAGTTCATGTAAAAAAAAAAAAAAAAATCTACAATATCTTTTGTATCAGTGTTAGGTTCTTTTTGGTCTACCTAAGGATTATTTAAGGTAGTTTGGCTTCTATTAAGTAAAACAGACGTAGAGCAGATGTGAGTCTTTATCCTGCTGCACATGTTGATTTGATTGGGGTCTCGTATGAGAGTTTTGTTCCTTTGCCTATAGGGTTACATTTGAACCTTTTTCTCATCCCAATATGTCCAGATAAACTGGTGTGGATTTCATCAGGGCCAAAAGCTTCTTCTGAATGTCTTTAATGATGAGGCGCTGCTGTGGCTCCCTTTGCCAGCAGCCCAGCATGATGTCATAGACTTCCTTTGGACAGACTCTTGGGCGCTCTAGTACCCTGCCCTGGGTAATGCATTCAATAACCTGAAAAGGACAAAAAGGTGGTTGAAAAAACTAAGATAAATGCAAGAAGAAGAAAAAAAAAAGAATCCAAATGTATCTAATTTAACTGTGTGTCTGTACCTCATTGTTGGCGAGCTGAAACCACGGCTGTTTGCCATATGTGAAGATCTCCCACAGAATAACTCCAAAGCTCCAGACATCGCTCTCTGTGGTGAATTTCCTGTACATGATGCTCTCTGGGGGCATCCAACGAATGGGAAGCATGGTGTGACCTCCGACCTAAACAAGTAGGTTATGAACATAAAAAATGTAAAGCAAAAATTACTTTTTGATTTGAATTAACTTATATAATGTGTGTTTTAAAAAAAACAACACTTTTTATAAGTTTTTTCATTTTATGTTATTTGATTAAATATATCAAAGTGACTAAGAGTTGTGGGGAATTTTCAAGTGTGTTCTCACCCTGTAGTAATCTGTGCTGTAAATGTCTCTGGACATGCCAAAATCTCCTATTTTCACCAGAAGGCCATTCCCCACCAAACAGTTCCTTGTTGCAAGATCACGATGGACAAAGTGCTGGGATGCCAGGTAGATCATCCCCCCGGCGATCTGACTGGCTATGTGAAGCATCTGGGACAGACCCAGCTCCCCATTGGTCTGAAGAGGCTGCCCGTCTACTAGGATTGTGGCATCTGGTCCATGGGCTCTGAAGGGACAGTTTCACTGTTATAAATCTTTTCATTGTTACTCCGGCTTAAGATTTGGTGTTTCTTACAATTTGAAGTAGTTTTAGAATGTAATGCAAATCTAAAAGCATCAGATACTATAAAAATGATTTATACCAACAACAGAAACTTTTTTTATATGTTCAAATGCAATAATCAAATAACAACAATAGTACTGTTTTTAATTAATTTCCATAATATAAACATAACTACATTAAGATGTAGCTGAACAGCCTAAAAAGGGAACATTTAGTTTTCCAAATGTTTCACTTTCTTTCAAAGTCAAGAAAAAGCAAATGGTTCTTCTTATAATTTTTAGTATAGTAGCATAAACAACTTCGATAAGCTACATAATTATGTTCACAAGAATTCTCATTATAGCTCAGAGTTTAGCAGACTGCATCACAGACCTGAGAAACTTGTTGAGATCTCCGTGCTTCATGTATTCAAAAACCATGATGAGAGGGTCTCCATCCACACACACTCCATAGAACTTGACTATGTGTTCGTGCTGCAGGTTGGTCAGCAGCTCTGCCTCATGCTGGAAATCCTTCCTAGCCGCAAGTGTGGGGTCCTTTAGAGTCTGGAAACAGCAAGAGATGTAGCATTTCCAAAATATTCAGTGAGTTTCACCACAGTGTTGACTATGAGCAGACTTAGCATTGAAAAATAAATATATGGTCACTGATTAAAACAGAATTCTCTGGAGAGCAAGAAAATCAGAAATGCGACAAAAAGCCAGAGGACGCTGTGGAAATAAAAATAAAAAGTTGGCACATCAACAACCATGACCCAGAGAACAGACATATTAACCTGGTCAAAGACAAAAAAAAAGTCTAATCACAATGTTTTACACATGAAATGTACAAGACTTTAAAAGACAAAAGTAAATTTAAAGTGCACTTGGATCTTTTTTTTATTTTTTATCTAAGACATTTTCAATATATAATAATTAATAGTAAAAAAAAATTATGGAGTTGTCTAGTTGTGAACGTGGAGCTCACATGTCTTGATTAGCTTTGCTAATTGTTCAGAGAGCAAACATCTGTAGTTTGTTTCCGAAACACTCCAGACTGTCCTGGTTTCAGAAGGTTAAACTCCCCTGATGCTGCAACACACACCCTGGTCTCACCTTTACAGCTACCAGCATTTTATCCTTGGTTGGACTTAAGTTGTAACATTCAGCCAGGAAGACCTTTCCAAAGGCACCTTCACCGAGCTCCCTCTTCAAGATGATATCCCGACGTTTAATATGTTGAACATCTGAGAATGATAGAAGGTAACTGAGCACACTGCCTATAAAATCTCAAAACTTCTCTGGTTTTTGACATATTAAGTGCATCTTTTTAGCTGTACATTCTCATTTGTGCACTGACAAAGCATCCATGCATCTCATTTTGAAATGCAAACACTCATCTTTCTAGATGAAATGCTAAATAATATAGAATAACTCACTCCAGATGTGACCAGTCTGTCTTTTGGTGGTATTTAGTGTAAACAGTATACTTGACATTTGTCGAACACTGACATGTTCAAGCACAACCACTAAATGGTATTTTGAATTTAACTTAAATGCACATTCATTAAAGAAAAAAATATGTTTGCATCAGAGGTTTAAGTGGAATAAAATCAGTGCTTAACAGCCAAAGGCTCAGATTCGTAAAACAAAGAGCTGGTTTTTCCAGGCTACTATTTACTTCACTGAGCCAGTGACAATTGAGTAAGATAATATCAAACTTCTTAATGAACAGAATGAGAACTTCTTTTATTCTGATAAGCTGGAAGGGGTTTTGCAATGATGCAGCTAGCTTACCAGAAATAGAATAAGATGTAAAGAATAGCTTGCAAAAGTATTCACACTCCTTGAACTTTTTCTTGTTTTGAGGTTAATCTTTCAGCAAGACAACCACCTTAAACATAAAGCCAGCGCTACAGTGGAATGGGTTAAAACAAAACATATTCATGTGTTAGAGTGACACAGTCAAACTCCAGACATAGACTCAATCGAAAATCTGTGGCTAGACCAGAAAACAAAAGTTCCAACTGTAACTACGGTTCTACACTGTGTTCCAAATTATTATACAAATTGGATTTAAGTGTCATAAAGATACATTTTTTGTTGTGCTATTAAATTTATAGATGGTATTGTGTGTCAGGGCTCTTTGAGTCACTATAATTAATTTCAGAGAGCTGGTTGATTAGTTTATCTGGTGAGCTCAATTAAAGGAAATCTACTTCAGAAGGATGTTCCACATTATTAAACAGGCCACAGGTTTCAAGCAATATGGGAAAGAGAAAGGATCTCTGCTGACGAAAATCATCAGATAGTGTAGTGCCATATGACAAGATATGAAAACATTAGATATTTAACAAAAACTGAAGCGTTATTGTACTGTGAAGAGATTTGTGGCTGATTCAGATCAAAGATGGGTTTGTACAGATAAAAGCAAAATGAGGAAGGTTTCTGTTAGACTAATTCATGGGATTAAGAGAGCAGCTATTAAAATGCCCTTACAAAGTAGCAAACAGTTATTTGAAGCTGCTGGTTCCTCTGGAACCTCAAGGTGGAGGATCCTCCAGAGAATAGTTGGTTCATGCAGTGCATGAACCAACTACATTCAGCCCCTAACCAGAGCTCACAAGCAGAAACAGTCCCAGTGGGTCCAGCCGTACATGAAGATTAATTTTCAAACAGACTTGTTCACTGATGACTGCTGTGCAACCCTGGGTGGTCCAGATGGACGCAGTAGTGGATTGGTGGTGGATGGCCACCACTTCCCAACACGGCTGTGACATCAGCAAGGAGGTGGTGGAGTCATTATTTGGGTCAAAGTCATGGGGAGAGAGAGAGAGAGAGAGAGAGAGAGAGAGAGAGCGAGATGGTCGGCCCCTTCAGAGTCCCTGAAGGTGTAAAAATGACCTCAGCAAAGTATATGGACTTTCTGACTGATCACTTTCTTTCATTTTTCAAAAAGAAGAGCCGTATCTTCTGTAGTAAAATCATCCTCATGCATGACAATGCACCATCTCATGCTGCAAGGAATACCACTGTGTCATTGGCTGCTATGGGCATAAAAGGGGAGAAACTCATGGTGTGGTCACCATCCTCCTCTGACCTCTGACCCTACTGAGAACCTTTGGAGTTTCCTCAAGCAGAATATCTGAGGGTGGGATGCAGTTCATATCAAAACAGCAACTCTGGGAAGATATTCTGACATCCTGCAAAGAAATTCAAGCAGAAACTTTCCACAAACTCACAAGTTCAATGTATGCAAGAATTGTGCAGTGATATCAAAGAAGGTCCTATGTTAACATGTAACTCTGTCTGTTAAGATGTTATTGATTGAAATAGCTTTTGATTTTAATACATGTGACCACTTAATGCTGCACATTCAAAGAATGACCGTTTGCAGTTCTTTATAATTATAAAATGTTTAGAAAATCTGCTGTGCATAATAATGTGGAACAGTGCATTTTGAGTTTTTTATTTTTGAAAAAAATACTGTTCTCAGGGGGAGCTTTGCTCAGTAAAATTTGATTTACACTGTAATAGCTCATGACTTGAAAATTATACTGACCATCACTTGCATTGACCATTTAAGAAAATATGAGAAAATATCACTTGCATAATAATTTGGAATACGGTGTATGAATCCTGGATGACTGCCAGAGGCAATGCTTCAAGCACTGAATGAACATTCTTGCACATGCGCAGGTCAAGTGTTAATAACAAAGTCACCTGTAACCTGCTGGTGACCAACATAACTCTATATCGTCACATGACAGTCCAAGGAGAACCAAACGGGACAGTGAGCTGTGTCCTTTGAGGCAAAGAGGTCTATGTACTCTCTGCCAAAGACCCTCCAGATACACGCCACCACCTGAAGCTTTCACTCTCCCTGAAGTGGCGTCCGACAGGACAGGAAATCCTCTGGCATGTTCTGTGGCTCTGGGATGTAGGCAGGTAAAGTGTGGAGCTGCCCAGGTCAGAAGCCGATGAGTCAAGCACAACAGTTTCCTTGAACTGGTCCAGTCTGGTCTAACCTCACCAGCACATGCTTGTCTTTCAAGCCCGGAAGAAAACTCAGAAAAGCCAGAAAAACAAGATTGTCTCCTGTGGAGGAGTCAGACTGCTTTTCTCCATGTTCACCTGCAAGCCCAGGCATCCAACATGACTGAGCACTAACCAAATGTCTCGGACCACCTGGTCCTGTGTTGCTGCACAAATGAGCCAGTCTTCCAGACATGGGAGGATCTTCAATCCTTGTGTCTGCAGAGAAGAGAGAGCTGCTGCAATGTATCGGGTGAATATCAACAAGCAGATAGGAGAACTGGGGTAAACACTGACGCTACCAGGTTCGCAAAAACCACAACTGCACTCAACACACGTGAGCGCCAGGTGTCATGTGACTATATAGTCTCTTGGGTCACCGGCAGGTTACAGGTGACTTTGTTGTGATTAACACTCGACCTCTGCATGTGAAAGAATGGTCTGGCAATCAGTGGGGATGAAATAGAACTGCAGTTTACAAACGCTCTCCAGCTAATCGGACTGAACTTGAGCTGTTTTGTAAAGGAGAATGATCAGAAATTTCAGTCACTAGAAATGCAAAGCTGGTAGAAAAACCCTAAAGACTAGCAGCTGGAGTTGCAGCCAAAGGTGGAGTCACAAAGTATTGACTCAGGGAGACTGAATACTTTTACACCCAGCACTTTTCAGTGTTTTATTTGTAAAAAAAAAAAAAAAAGTTTTGAATTATGTTTAATTTTCTTTCTACTTCACAATTACATACCACTTTGTGTTGGTCTTTCACATAAAATTCCAATGAAATATATTTGTTTGGAAAAGTCACTATAAATTATGTTTATTTTGCCCTTAAGCTAAAGTTATCAGTAAAATGTTGTTACAAACCACCAGCTGGTATGACGTAGCAGCTTCCTTTCACTCCTGATAACATGAGATAAAGAGTGGCAACAAATCCCAGAACAAGTCCAAGTTAAGTCTCCAGTCTTTAAGGCACAAATCTGAATCAAGTGTGAAGATTATGTGACACTATGACCCAAGTCCAAATTTTCAACACTGGTCTCAAGATCAATTTCCTGTTCAGGCTCCATGTGTTCTGATTAAAAATGCTTTGAGACCTTTACTCACAAGTGGTTGGTTTGGTGCCGTTGTGTCCGTGTCTGAAGTACTGTGGATTCTCTATAATGGGGATCCTGGACATGCCAATCACCACAGAATCTAACCCAACATCCAGAGCACAGGGGCTTATAACGCCATGATTTACATGATGGAGCGGACTGGCAGAGTTTTCTTCCCCACTCATCACTGCTCCTGGGCCTGGAGAGAGACGGAGAGGAAGGATTTAATTTGGTATTCAAGGCATAGTGAGACTATTGAGATGTTAGCCCAGCTCTGGTTTCCATGCTTGTTCAGATCCTGTTTTACCTGATAGGCAGCATAAACCAAGTATTCTATGAACAGCTGTCAATTTCTACAATGAGGCACAAGAAATTACAAATTTTAGAACTTTAAAAGTTCATTAAATCTGTTTGTAGCAATTTTCATTTTTCTCCCTTTGTCTAATACCATTCAGTTTAAAAAGCAATTCTAACAAATGCTAACCAAAAACTAAAAATGGAATTTGAAAAAGGTTGCTATAAATTCTCTGTCATGTACTCGAATGGAGGTCAGCTTTAATGGCAGATGTTGCATGCAGTTGTTCAAGCTGCTGCTGAACTCTTGCAGCACTGCTGGTTTCACTCTGCCTCTTAATAAACAGAGTAGAAAGCTGGGCGTGCAACTGATCTCCGGACCTTTCCGCCATTGGGCAGCATGTGTGTTGCAGCTTTTTGGTGCTTTGATGGTAGTTAGTGGGTTTGGTGGAAGGAAAATGGGTCCTTGGTGATAACAATCCAGGGTTTTGAATAAAAGATCTTCCAGCAGCTAAACCTGGTGAGTGACACTGAACCGCTCACCGTCACTAACAAGGCCCCACTCAGCTACAGCTGGAACAACCAGTTGCCTACAACTCTTAGAGCTCACCCTGCATTAAGGGAAGATGTGCTCATTCAGTTTCCTGCAACACACTAACCACCACCAAAAAGCTGCAACACACATGCTGCCCAAGAGGCCCTGAGGTCAGTTCCACACCCAGCTTTCTGCTGTGCTCCTGAAGGCAGAGAGGAACCGGCTGTGCCTGCTTATATAGCAGGAGCTCAGCAGCAACATGAAATAGAGAAACATTCATGCAGTCACCACTGTATGCAACAGCAGACAATAAAGTATGTTCATACAGTGAAGGTAAATATCGGGTTTTAGCTGTTTGACAGAAGACATTTTGCAAAGAAACGCTTAAATATTAAAACAAGTAAATAAATACTAAATAAAATTCATATTTATTTAGTATTATTTAATTCAGAATGTTTAATAGTGAAGTTGCAATAAGAGCAACATTTTATTAACAGTTCAAAACCAATTTTCTATTTTTTTCTATTAACACACATTTTTGATAACTTCCTCACGAAATGGACAACACTCACCTTTAATGATAAATTTGGACCGTCGTCCGTACTTGTTGATCAGAACGAAGAGAACCACGAGGATGACACAGGCAAATGCTGCCAAACCGATGGCCATGGAGACCTGCAGGAACAACGCCAGTTCTAAATCCACCAGTCAAATTCATGTGGATTTGAGTCAGGCCCACATAAAGATTCTTGACGTTAATGTGAGCATGAAAAGTAATATTGAAAAGCAACAAGAAACTTTTAAATGTAACAGCAATTACTTTTAATCAGTTACATTTATTTGAGTAACTTTAAAAAACTAAAAAACTCTTAGGAGTAGTGTTACTTGATTGCACTTTTAAAAAAATACTTCTATGAAGTATCACTATTCTTTTTGAGTAGAATTTCTGGATACTTTAGCCACTTAACTTCATTGAATGAAGAACAAACGTTTTTCAAAACTGCATCAAATACGAACACTAACATACAGTTTATGGTAAAAGGAGAATTCAGTTCTGAACACAAACTCTGCTGTTCTGATGTGAGTCCTGGGTCTAAAGTTCTGGGTCTGCACTTCCTTTTAGTCATTTCTCCCAAATCCATTTGTTTGAGCAGCTTTATTAATACTGCAACTTGGCCAAAGTGAGTTACAACGTATGTGATGACAGGTAGCAGTAAAGAAACTGACATCTAACACCTAAATTAAATTTTTTGAAAATTGTCTTGATCAATATGTTTTACGATGTCAACATTTTGAAGTCTTGGCTCTTCCCCTAGTGGCTGTTATTTAAAACCCATTCAAAGTTTGAGGTAACGACGTTTTACTTCTGCAACTCACCCCAAAAGGATCTTCCAAAGGTTTGTGAGTCTCTGCAGTTGGAGTTCCTGGAAAGAAAGGCAAAGTTTTCTGCTCAGAACTTCTGCAAGAACACTAATAAACCAACAGAGTTAGACCAAGATAGAACTGATTTATCTTTATAAATTCAAACGGAATGAAAACTACCTCATTTTTTTTTACAGAGACCTCAGAGGTTGTTTCTGGAATCTGACATAGAGGCAAATTTTCTGCTGACAAAACTGAGACCTTGACTCTCCATAAATCCTCTATCCTGTTTGAGCAATTGGCTTCTTTTGTTCTTTCTTCTCGATGGAACTGTGTCTTTGGTAGTTATAAGCTTGCCTCTCTTGGATAACATTCAACCACATTTTGATGCCTTTTCTATTTATCTTGGTTAGGTTGATGAGTGAGTCTAAATATTACTTCTTCTTAATATACAGCTAGATGTGATCCATCCACAGATGGTCGATGGCAGCTTCATTTTCAAAATTAAGCAATGTTATGACCGAGGGGCTCAGGCCTATATAGGATTAAGACATCCTCCCTTAGCAACTTTGTTCAACAAACCAGGGATAATGTTATAATGGCATGTGTATTTTCCAGCACGACATAGCAATGTGCCATAAGGCAAAAGTGAGAACAAAGTGGCCTAGTAATCAGAACATTAATATTTTCAACCTGTGGCTGGAAATCAATGAGATTTTAATCTGTTAAACTGTCAAAATTAAAAAGTCCCGTTCAATCAGAGGTTCATCCTGAGTTGCTGTTCACATTCAAGAACAGCAACGGTAATGAAGAGGGAAAAAAAGCTGAAAACAGACAAACCGACTGTTCATCTTTGGTCAGTTTCATAAACTTGGTACAATTAGATGCTTTGTTTTCATTTAACAAATAACTTAGTGTCTGACATAAAATGAGACATGTATGCTTAATCAGAAAGATCAGCAGACAATGTATAAGGAGAGCCAGTTTTGAAAATAATTGATCTGCCATGCCAAAATGATGGCATGCAGAACAGTTGGGGAAAAAAACTTACTATGTCGACCACTAAGCCACTGAGACTACTTGACAGTAGTCAGGTAGGTTTGACATGGCTTGGAAATTTGTGCCAGAAACATAATATAATAGGTACTTACCATAATCATAATCTGAATCCATTGAAGAAGCAAATAGATAAGACAAAGGCAAACTGTGAGGCAGTGTACATACTCTACAAATATTTATATCAAGACAACAAAATGAGCTCTAAGACATTTCTCACACCACCCAGATCAGTGAACATACATACAATTACATGTTATATAGTCTTTAAGGAGGTGAATGGTCCCAGATTGGTTATTAATTTTAATTTTCTTTTAAAGAGAGATATTGCACTGCTTGTAATGGGAGCTGTAAAGTTGACAGGTGACTAAAGTGAAGTAACTTGCAGAAGTAACAAAAAGAATCAGAGTTAAAAGGTCTTCTATAATAAAAAGATCAGATATTTTGGTGTTTCTGTAGGTCACATACATGGTAGTGATACAACATATGCTTTTTCTTAGGCTCAATACATTTTATGAAGTATTACTCTTCTAAAGGTTTAGTAGTAATTACCAATTACAGGTAAATCAGACATTTCCATTCATGCACACATTCATATGAATGTGTGCATGGCAAGCTACTGGTTTGTAGCCTTATCTGCCCTGGGACACTTTGACAAAGGTGAGGTTGAAGTTTCATGCCATTATGACCACCAGCAGGCAAGATGGATCAGGTGTCTTGCCCAAGGACACAACGACAGAGGCGGGAGAAGTGGGAATTGAACCAGCAGCCCACTGACTGCAAGGCAAACTCCTACTGCTGTCGCCCCTGTTATCCGACATTTCGTATATGCTAAAAATGTGTATTCCTTTGTAATTCAGTTATGTTGGTAACTGTTACATTTACATAACAAATTGATGTTATGCACAATCAAGTTGATTGATTGCACATATGTCAATATTAAAAGAATACAAATATATAAATTGTATTAGGTTTCCTTCCATAATGACAACAGGCATAAGCTCTGGATGTTACCAGCTTACCAGGAGGGGGCATTTCGAGGAAGTGTCCATACACTGTCCTGTTGACCTCACCCAGATAGTTGGTTGCTTTCAAAGTGTAGTTGCCATTATTGTAGTGCGTTGGGTTTTTAAAAAGAAGGCAACCCTCCAAGTCGTCATTGTAAATATCCATGTCTTGGCGGATGTACTCATTGTGGGAAATTTCCTGAGAGAATAGATTAGAATATAATTACTTCAGAGAAGACCACATCCACCATAAAGACACTGGTGGAGAGAAAACATGCCAGGAATTCTTATATAATCGGATACATTGAAGTCTGCAGGAGTACTGTTCAGTTTCTCATGGGGTGAGTGTCAGAACGTTTATTGTTTTTAAAACACTACATTGCACTAGATCATTTTTGATGAAATGTCTTCAAGACTTGCATCGTAATATGATGGATTTGATTAGCCTTGTCTGGTTCACTGCACCCTGCATGTGACCTGTTCTGGAAATATGCACAAAATCACAGATAGCCACATCTGGGCCTGCCCTGCCCTGTGATGAGGTGTTATGACTGCACTGAGTGAACTATATGACTGTGACCGGGTGGCGCCACACTGACTAGCTGCATCTAGTAGCTATAACACCTAAAATATTATTTACTATCTAATTACTCCAGTAAAGTTCAAGGTTCACAGATGAGTCCGTGGTAAAAGCTCACAAGCCAGACCCTCACAACCTTGTAGAAAAATGGGACAAGAATATCATCTGAAATTATATATTTCTTGCTAGGTGAGCCAGACAAAGCTCTCAATACAAATACTTTTTTTTTTTTTTTTTTGACTCGACAGTGTTTGTCTACACACCTTCTCAGATATTCCTGTTGACAGTCAATTGTGGAGAGTGGTGTAAATGAATGTAAAGTAATGTAAATGAACAGCCTTTGTTGACACTTATACTTTTTGTTGAACATATTTCTAGACAGAATCTTTGCTTAGATAAGAAGTGGAACCAGATGAACACAACAGTAGTGTTTTTTTTTCCCAGATACTTTTTTCCATTTATCTGAGATGGAAGTAAACACAGACATTCCTTCCCGATGATACTCCACAACTGACTGAGACCTCAGAACCTGTCCAAAGGTCACCACACAGTGTACATCCTTAGTAAGATCATTCCAGTGGTCTAATAGATAGATGATAACTCTTTTACAGTAAAATCTGCCATACCTTATCTTCATGAAACCATCTTAAGCTTGGATGAGGTGAACCCCGAACAGTAAACTCTATACATGTGTCATGGCGGCGTTCTGGCTCCTTAAGCTTCTCAATGGACGGAGGAACTAAAGAGACACAGGAGAAGAAGACCAGTGTTGAATTTAATTCACACAAAGCTTTTGAAGTCATTTACACTCCTAATAAAACATTCACTTTCCTGCATTTCTTAATTTCTTAAAGTTGTTGAGGCAAATGCCTTCATTCATTTTCAGGAGTAGGCTACAGAAATAATTTCTAGAATCTTTGAATTTGCTCATAATAAATTCTATACAGTAATATGACTTGGAACTTTTTCAGGTCAAAATATGATATACTAATTCTAACGTGAATTTTGAATGCAAACTAATAAATAGATCATACAAAAAACATGTTTTTATCAGTCTATCCAATGTGGCAATTTGAACTTCCAATTCCACTCATAGCAGTTGCATAGTTTGTCCTCAGTCAACTCATACATATCGACTTATTCACACAACTCTGAACAGTGTTGGATCCTCAACCTGATCTCTGTGTCTGTCTTATATGTGTCAACTTACAGTGAACGATTAGGTGAACAGAAGCATTAGCGAAGCCTACGATGTTGTTGGCGGTGCAATTTAGCCAGAAATTGTTGTCCTCTCTTTTCACATTGGCCAGAGTTATGGTGATGGAGTGAATACTGTTGTTATATACTTTATCCTGCAGGGACAGCAGAAAACAAGAACACCAGCAGGTTGATAAAAGCAACAAACCTCTGAAACATTCAGGATTCAGTTCATGCTCACATTCATGCAGCACTGACTGAATCAAAGCTATATCTATAAAATCATATCTGGGTAAATGTTATCAAAGTGCAAATGTTCTGAGAGGTTCAATGACTGATGTTCCAGTAGGAGTTTGGTGTATCAGACTCTTAACTGAAAACAGGTCGAAAAGTCAAAGTGAGTTTTATGCTTTTCCTGTTTAATTTCATCCCTGATGGTGGTAATCATATAATATAAAATATTACAAAATCGCGTATCATATTTTGATACTTTGAACAATATTGACGTTTGCAGAAATGCACTCTGTTTGAATTGATGAGAAAAAAAAAGTGAACCAAAATTTAAGGTCAGTAAAGGTTAGAGAGATTATGAGCCAAAATGTGTAGGCAGAAGTAAACACTTAAGCTCTTTAACATAAATAACAGTACTTACAATTTACAAAGAAAATAATAAAAAAAACCTCAACAGTTTTAATATTAAAATTTGTTTAATTTTATAATTTAATCAAACCTGTTTTGTACATTTTGTTACATTCACTCCTGCGCCATCTGTGCCCCTTAATAAGACCAGTAATAAACTGGTCAGGAGTTTCTAAAATGGACAACATGAGCAACCTCCAAGGTGGCATCTTTTGGGGAGTTGCATTTCATTACTGTTTCAATAACTTTAAACAGAAATGAAATGTCTAATGCAGAGCTGGACATTCAAACCTCCTGTATTTTTTAGTGTTGATGTGTAAACCTTTGGATCTATTAGGGAATATTGCGTGTGTAGAATATTGTGTTTAGAATAAAATGAATGTATTCCATTTTGAAGTAAGAAATTGTGGAAAAAATGGATCCCAGTGAAAATAACACAGTGTGAGGAATTACAAGACAAGGGACTTTTATAAAAGGGAAAAAAGAAAACAGACAACCATTCGGCTTCTGTCTGAAAGCATAAGCAGGGCCTGAAGAAAGATAGTCAGCAACAGTTTTTTTAAACTGATATATTATGTTATTGGCCAGATCTTGGAGCAGACAGGCGCCGCTCTTGGTCAGAATTTGTCTTTTTTTAACCACGTTTCTCAGAATGCACCAGAAAACATGTTACAGGCATGTCATCATCTCTGTCTTTGAAACCAGCATGAATGTAGCTGTATGTATCACAGACAGGGAATAATGAAGGTCACATGCAGTGACCATGCAGGATCTACATGAAACCAATGAGAAACAAAGATTTATGAACCATTAAGTTTTATTTATTACCAAATTTATTAGAGCCCCTTATAAAACCCATCACTGTCTGTTGTACTCTCAGGTTAATTGGCCTCGTCATAACATCCACTGGCTGTTGTTCATTTATAAAACCTTGCTGGGTCTTTCACCTCCTTATTTAGTCCAGTGACTAAATTCCTCTAGATATAAAACTCACTCCTAATGTACTAAACTGAAAATCCCTAATGCCAAATATTCTTCAGGTCTCATGTCTTTCTGTTTTTCTGCTGCAAATGATTGGAATTTTTATCCAAATAACATCTCAACATTTTGATTTCATTTCTTGCTTTTAAACACAGACTAAAGGACCTTTTAAAGAAGTCATGTAGTTGTTTTGAAGAGCGAACACTTTGTTCAATTTATGTAAATGCTATCCTTCCCTTTTTACATGTTTTAACACGTTCATTAATGTTTTACCTGGTATAATTATGTGTTAACTAACTACTTTTCTATTGTATCAAATGCTTATTTCATGCAATGAAATGCTAATCAGTTAATTAAACTTATACAGTGTGATTTTTGATTTTCTGTCTGTCTCACAGTTGAGGTGTTTCTATGATGGAAGTCACAGATCTCTCAATCCTTTGCAAGTGGAAAAACTATAAAAATCAGCGGTATATAAAATAATTTCCCCCTATGGAATGAATGCACTCTCTGCTGGTTGCATACTGCATACCTGTTGTGTGGTGATGGAGTGTAAGCCGTTAACAGCCCAGTCCACCTCAGGTATTGGCAGTGCAGAGCCGTTGCAGATCACTGTTACTTCATCACCTTCAACAACTGTCAGGTTGCTGTGACTGACGCTGACCACTGGCAGGTCTGGAACAGAGAAACAGAGGTTGAGTTCACAAATGATGAAACACCTGATCTGGATTAAACTGGGATATCTTGGTCAGGTGCACAGAGACAAACTTACCTTCACATTTTTAAGTCTTTTCAAAACGACAATCATGGACATTGAAGTTCTTAATAATTGTGTCATTCAGTCATTTCTTTGAAACTCTCCATTTCTTAAGTGGAATTATTAAACGGCATACAAGTTTATAAGTAAGAAACTATTCTAGCTACATGTAAATGTGACTGGCTACAACAAATCTAAGTGTGTTTTGGGTCAGAAAGTCTGGATTCTGAGATGTCAAATGATGATGTCAAAGATGCAGAAATCAACAAAGAAGTTGTTCTTTGTGTACATTAATAATGTTTTAGGGCTATGTGTAATTTAGAAGCTTAATAAAAAAAACAGATTATTAAAATAACATCACTAATCATTTTTAGATCATATGGATTTTAAGCTAACAAAGTTGTTAGCTTAGAAAAAGAGGTTTATGATCCTGGAAAGTTTTTGGTAATGCGAGTCATCAGAGTCACAAAAACGGAATTTTTCTTATTTATGCAACAAAAAGCTAAATATTTACTTCATCCACAAATTAAAATAGTTGTGTATTCTTTAAAGAAAAGGACATCTTGAAACATTTCTATATCCTAAACCTTTACATTTGCCAATAAAGAACCACATTTATTTACAATCAAGATGAATGGAAAAGTTAGAATTTATAACATTATTATTAACATTTTGCTCTATTTGACTTGAGACTTTTCTCACCACAGTTGGTGACGTTCATGTCCAGCAGCAGGATGTGTGTGTGTCCGGTGGAGCAGGTCAGCTGCTGGCCGCTCAGGCCCGCCTCTCCTCTCTGCTGCCACAGCTGCAGCCAGCGGATCTCACACCCGCAGGAAAACACCACTCCCTCCAGATGCCTGCAGATACAGCAGTCACTGCAAATCAGTACGAAGCTAAACATATTCCCAAAACAAAATGACATTAGTTGCAGCCTCCAAATTATTTTCAGTCAGTTTTGTGATAAGGCACTCACTGCAGAGGGCGAGAAGGTTAAAGTAACAAAAGACTTTATCAAGCTTTTCTAAAACAGGTGCAGCATTTTCTCTGCACCTGTCCAGAGAAAATGGACAGGTGCACGTTAAATTTGAAGGGACTTTGAATGGAAAAACTGTCTCTGAAATATTTTGTCAAGGATGAGACAGCTGTCTGTCTGAAGTAAAATGGGAAAAGATTTTATCTGACTAAATATTTGTATGCCTGTGAGAGATTCATCCACCTACTAATGGATTTTATGTATTACTTTCTATGCATAAAATTCATTTAAAACATATTTGCTCTTATTTGTGTTGATCTACTAGGAGAGGATTAATGCTGGTATTCTTGATACCATATTCTGAGGGTGATGCGCAATGTTATCTTTATGTCAAATACATATTTTTTTTAAATGTGAGCCCAAGATGCTAGCTTGGCTTCATACTGAACTTGACTGAATAAATATCTTTTGTGTTTTGATCAGGGCCTGACATTAGTTATAGCATATAAGGCAGGAGGATTGAGTCAGAGTGAGGGAGAAGCTATTATCATGTAGATACACCTAGAGGTGCACTAACAACAGGTCAGTGAAAAAACCAAATCCAGGGCTGACTTACAGTGCTGTGAGCTGCAGATGTTCAAAGACATGCCAGGACAGAGTCTTCAACATCGGGTTCATTGACAGGTTTCTAAGGGAGAAATCCACAAAAAGGCAGAAATGTGAAAGTTAACGTGTAGAGAACAAGTAGAGAAAAATATCATAAATAAAAACAGAATATTGCTTTGATCTCTGTTGGGTGGTCAAAATTATTTCAATTATATTGGTCAGTAATTTCCTGTTTGCTAATCAGGATATCTGAAGGCAAATGGTTGGACTGAATGTTATTTAAGGGTTTCACAGAAAGGGGGCAGAATTTTTAGATGCTAGTCACTTTTTCTTCACTTTACAGTTAAGCACTATGTTGTGTTGGTCTGGCTCATAGGTTTGTGGAGGAAATTTTACAAATGTGGACAAGTTTGAGGAAATGAAATACATTTGCAAAGCTCATAAATACCGAAGCGTCACTGAAGCAAAAGCATTCGTTTAAGTGAAGCAAAAGCATTGTGTTGCTCCAAAGTTCAGACGGTACAGTAGGACTTTGTGGACTCACATGTAGTGCAAATTGAGGTTCTTGGAGAAAACCCGAGGATGGAGTGTATGCAGGCTGCTTCGGGTGATAGTTCTGTTAAACACACATTTGAAAAAAGGGAGAAGACAGATCACACACGTGTTAATACAATAAATACTCCAAAGGGTTTTTCTCAGGCTGGATTGGCCTCAGTTAGCATGTTAAATGTTAGAAATCATGAAGTAATGTTAATGGCTCCTTTTTAAAGGCTCCCTGCAGAACGCCTCTTCTGTCTAAACACAAACACCAGCACAGGTTCAGCTTTCAGAGCTTCATCTAAATGAACTTCAAGATGTCTTTAACAGGAGCAGATGGCCGAGTTACTTCAGTTCAATTCAAATTCATATTCATATTCATATTCAAAAATTAATCCCAAAGAGAAATTAAATGCTGTAACTCATTCATATAGATTATTCAAAGAGTTATTGAAGATGATGGTGGCTATTGGCAGGAAAAATTTCTTATCATGTTTGGTAAATTTGGCAGACTGGATGGAACGTAACCATGAGAGGAGGCTAATTTCCTTCATTGGAGATATAAGATTTATATCAATAATCAATACTTTTGACTTGGTCCTGAAAGGTTACTTTTAGTTTGTTCTGAAAGGTAAAGCCCTCCGACTGAAAGAGGTTTACCAGTTATACAAAAAGCTCAACAATTGTCAAACTTTATAATTTCTTAAAAGTAGCAAGTTGTCACATAGTTTAACATTTAATGAAAATATTCAAAATAAAGACAATAGTGGAAATTTTTTTTCTTTTTTTGGGGGCTGGGGGTGCTATTCCTAGTCATTAAGCTCACTTTCAGAAAAATGCATTGCTACTGCTGGCCACGAATCAGATGAATGGAGGCGAAGAAAAATGAGAAAAATGTCAGCTGGGGATTTATTTAAAACATAAACAATATAATTCTGCATAAGGAAATATGTACAAATACTTTAGTACTTACAGTCTTTGTAAACCAGGGTACAGCTCCATGTCCACATCTTTCAGTGCTTTCAAACCCGTCCAGTTGTCAAGGTATCTGCAGGGAAAAACCACTAAATTTAACTGAGAGAAACTAAAAACTTCCTGTCATTCACTTAAAAATCTAGAAATAGAAGAAACTCTAGATTCTGAAAACTAATCCTAGGTATTAATTATTATTATATCTGTCTTAATTTGTTCTGAGAGGCAGCACAGAACTAATAGGTTTCAGAACCAACCAGGCTTGTGGGAGCAAACTCCACCCACAAAGCCTGAGCCCATTTAGTAGAGGTGGGACTCAAATAGAAATTTGAATGGAGTTAATTGATGGATCTATAATTAATTAATCAAAATTAATAGAATTTAATGAAAAAGCATATATCAACAAAATAAGGAACATTTTTCATTCTTTTACTGCCAAATTCTTGAAGAAAGACAAAAATGAGCTCAACAACAAAGATATTGATTTGTTCTTAATCAGTTATTTGGGTTATTTAACCATCATATTGGTGCAAAGTGCTATTGTGCCTCTTTTAAATGTTGCAGGAACCCCTGATTAATTTGTTTTCTTTGTATTTTTTTTACTTTAAAAAAAATCTACAGAAACGGGGACTGTGGATGCAGAACATCTTTGCTGCTGTTTAGCGTTGAGATGCTATTTTACACTAGAATAGCTTCACTGATAGGCTAACTCCTTTTTGTTTAACTTAAAGACAACAATAGAGTTTTTCAGACACTTGTGTGCCTTATTTAGAAGTGTGAATACAAAGGTTATGGCTCAGGATTTTGTATGTAAAAAAAAGTGTTTCATTGTGTTAGAACACATTAAAATCGTAATTAAATAATTAATATGAACAAGTTAAAGTCCAGGCGCTGATACAGAAATAAATGCATCATAAATTCATACTACATACAAGATAATATAGACAATTAAAACATTAATAATATTAAAAACTGCTAAAACTGACTGTAAGTAGAAGGAAAAACAAATACTTTTAGGTATTATTCTCAAACATGGTATGTATCAGATTACAGAATCTTATCCACCGGACTGATGTTTTGTAGTTAATTATACTAACCGTTCATCAATTTTAAAATAAACTTTCTGATAATTGCTAAATGAAATAAGGTCATTAATTGCTCAAACACCCAAACAAGAGAAATAATAATTTTTCGTCCTGATTCAAGGTTTGTTCCTGTGATAAAGGAGGTACAACATTAAAAGCTAACAGTGCTGTAGCCTCAATCACTGATCCATTAAACAGTCCAGATTTATCTGGAATCTATGAGTTCATACATAGCTGAAGTTCTCTGACATAATTAATGCATTAAAGACAGGACAGATTGATTTGTTCTTCATTTTTATAATAGATAGCATTTTAAATTTGACATTAGGAAAGGATTGATCCACATATATTGATTTCTTGTCATAATGTCTTTGGTTGAAAGCTGTTAGAAACGCATTAACAGGGGTTATACTGTATGTTCACACATGCAGACAGTCTTGCTTACAAAAGGCATGGTAGTAAGTTTAGTCAAACTGGTTCCAAAAATACTATCAAAATTAGCATGAAGTAATTAAGTTTTTTTTGGCAGCAACTAGCAGCACAGCCATGTGAAGGTCAAAGGGCAGCATTGACCTTGGGTTGGACTAACCTGTTCAGCAGAATCACACATGACTTTAGATGGGGAGCAAAACCAAAATTACAGCTGAACTCAGTTCAGTTAGATTGCAGTTTTCTTAATGCCAAAAATAAAATGTATGTAAAACTTAACTAGGTTTCCTCCAATAATCATTATGGCCAGCAAGAATGTAGGATCTGTACATTATATGTGGAATTAACAATGTGTTTTAGTTACACAGTAAAATCCAGTAAAGTGTCAAATAAGCAGTGTGGGAGCATGTGAACTCTATAAGGGTTAATTCAACAATAGTAAGTGTAAAATGCCTCCCTGTGTTGTGCTGTGTTGGTGTAAACTCAACCTGAGAACCAGAGAAAGAGAGAGAGGAACCTGCATTAATGTTCAATAAATTCATGACTTCTAAACAAATCTGTCCTTCTATAACTGAGCTCTACTGAAACTAAAGCTCTTCATGTGAAATGAGGTTCAGAGGCTGTACTTCACAAAAGTTCTTACTGATAACATTATATGGTAACTTCATTTATAAGGTAGCAGAGGTGGTCATTATTGATTATCGGTATTTATTAACCTTTAACCAAAAGCAGCCAGTCTGATTACTAATTTAAATACATGTGAACTGGAGAAACATCTTTACTTTAAAATTAAAGCTAAAGATCGATGACCTCTGTGACTGCAGGATCATACACATCAGTAATGAATATGATGCCTAAAAGAAAGGCTGTTTATAAGTTGTTTGTTGACCACATCATGTGTCCATGATGAAAACTCTTTCTGCTCTGTCCATCCTCTAATATGTTTTTTTCCAAATGAACAATAACCTAAACAATAAAACACTGAAGCATGCGTCCAGTACGATGAACAGAAGCACCGTTCTCATATTGCAGCTGACAATGATCCTTTAGCAGTATATGAACAGAAGTGGCGAGTTTGACATGTTTTCAATCCATGATGTATTATTTTCATATTAATTATGTGAGCATTAAAATAACATAACTGTTGGTGTGTGTCCAGCATTGTGGTCAGCTCATTATGGGTGACAGCAATAACCTCACGTTATGTCAAAATATACTCCATACATTATCTGTTGTAGACCTGGACATTTTACAGCCACCATCCATCCAAAGGTTGTCAGCTCACAGGCAACCTTTGGCGTAAGTTTGTAAGAAAAGTGTAGAAGTACTTTTATTTTTAAGGCTATTACTGCTTTCTTGATGTCATCAGTGGACTTATGTGGTCCAGCAAATGTCCTGAATTGCTTTCAAGAGATTAGCCCTATGCAACTACATACAGTATGTCGGCTAAAAATATTAGACGTGGAATGCAGAGATTTGTACAGAAGAGGACTTTAAACAAGGCCTGGACTTTAATATCCATCTGTTTTTGCTGAAATCTGTCCTTGAGCTTAGACGTGTTTCAAGATTACAACTTCAACTACCATTATGAAAGTAAACACAGAGGGAAGTACATGGGTTGAGCGACTTAGAGCGTACATGAGCATCAGAAGACTGGCTGGCTACTGAGAAAACAACAAAGATGTTTTCATAAAGCTCCAGTCAGGATGCTATATACTTATCTTTGTTCGTTTATTAACAAAACACTTAGCAGAGCATCTGACAGCTATGTAGCCAATGAAAGGCACTACAACAGGGAGTGATTTGTTCACAGTGATTAATGTATCCATGGAGACGCCGGGACTAAAATGGGACAAACTGGTAGATGTTACCACTGATGCCTGTCCAGATTGGATGGGGGCAAATCCTGGACTTTAGATCAATTAATTTAAGTCGATTTAAATGAACCAAGAGCAGAACCTATGACTGCATTGAATCATTCATCAAGCAATGTTGTGCAGGTGAGTCTTTAAATGAACCACACTGTTGATGCTATAACTAAAACAGGTCATTTCATACTGTTAAAAGATCTGAATCACAGACAGTTTGTTTCACTGCTGGAGGAGCATGATGGAGAACATAGTGACAGAGGCCAACCAAAAATCCAAGCTGGCTTATCAGCTCTGCGACTCAGAGACGGCTCCGGCTGGACAAGGTTACTAAAACACTTTGGGGATTGAATGCAGAGACTCAGGAGTTTTGTGAAAACAAGTGCAGGAACGACAGCAGATCTGGCCTTTCATTAATGAATGAAGTCGACTAGTTCTCAATAAACAAACAGAAACACAATCCAGTCATTGCTTTTTTGCATGAAATAAGTGTGAAAACAACTTAATAAGCTTGATTCACTTCATCAATGTTATTAATGTAAATTGAAATGACCATTTTACATTAAATTGATTTAAAAAAGAGAGAAACTTAAAATTTCAAAATGCTTTTTGGGACTTTACATTAAGTAGTATATACATGTAGGAAAATAATCTCATAGAATTTATAGTTGCCTACCCCAGATCTGTTGCAATAAAATAAAATTCTCTACATTTTCAGCTGCCACCACAGTCTGATTCAACACTTCCTCTGTAGCGTCCTTTAGGTCAGCTTTATTATTGGTAGCATAACCTCTTTGAATTTTTACTGTTTTTAATGAATAAGAAAGTCAAAGTGAGTTTCCAGTGCAATAGAAAACAGCAGCTCAAGTTAGGTTGAGAGGTTCCAGATGAGCAGAACTCTTTGCCGGCCCGACCCGGTTCTATGGTCTGTGGTTCCTGCAAAGCTAGAAAGAACATGCACCGATAGAAAAAGCCAAAATATTTTGCTGCTAAAATAATTCCTTAAATTATATTTTTCAAATGTACCTTGTTTGTCTTTTTATATGACAAGAAGGACATTTTAAAAACAAACTTTAAAAGTCTTTTTTTAATATAAAACCAAAAGGTTTGATTCCAGTGTAACAATAGTGATGACTCTTCAACAAAAAGTTCAAAAGTCTGATTGTTTGGTGTTTTATTGGACTTGTATTGGTCTCCTTTGTGAGATTCTATAATGGCAGCCTTAACAGAAACAGAGTATATCTTTCCCAGTGAATTAGATGCCGTTTTAGAAAGTTATATTCCATATTAAAAAAGCCAAAGAAATAAAAGGCGGGCGTACCAGTTGAGTGAAATGGAGAGTTTGTGGAAAACGGATTATGGAAATAATCCTTTGACTATCTGCACAGCTGAAAGACCAGTTTGGTGCCCTCTTCTTTTAACTATTGTGATAACTTGCAACACAGGAGTAAAAGCTTTACTTTAGTTTCTTTTTAAGCTTTTAATGGAAAGAACTAAAAGCCTAACTATGTTTCTCCAAATGAAATGAGAGACTGGCAAACTAACAGGAGTCATGTTGAGCTGATACTAAGATTCCTTTATAAGCAGAGAAGACATTGGATAGAATCCTGGCTTTGGTTTCCTTTAGTTGGTGTTTTTCTCACCATCATCAGAGTCCTTAAACTATTTAGTGATATTTCAAAGTAAAGGATTTCTCAACATTAACTTGATATTTCACCCTAAATGAGATCAAATTGATTAAATATGAAACAACTTTATGTGACTTAGTAAACTCCTACAAACTCAACTTTTCTTCCTCCATTCTTTATACTGTTTATGAAGATGTAAATAAACACAGAGGATCTGTTGCTGGTGAATTGGGTCTAAAAGAACTCTTACATGCTGGTGATGTTCTGGAAAAGGTCCACGATGCTCTCGCTCATATTCTCCGCGCCCGCCATGTGGAAAGACAGCAGCTGAGAAATGCTGCTGTTGTCCGACTTGTTGCAGTAGATCTCAGTGGAAGAGCAGGTGCAGGTAGGCGGACAGTCCAGCAGGGAGCTCAGGCTGCTGTGGAACAAACAGACCAGCAGAAGGAAAACCTTCCAGCTGCTGCAGATCCTCACAGTATGATCAAAGGAACATGTTCTCCGGACATCCGTGTCGGGATCACTAGCATCCTTCATCTTCCTGCACTGCTCCTCTCTGTGGAAACAATGAAAAGAACTTTTCCTCAGTTTATCTGGTAGAAGCGGTACTTTCCTCTCTCAGCACAGTTCAAACGCCAGCAGAGAGAACCTCTCCTTGTCCATGGGTCCTGTGTGGATCATGTCTGTAGGAATGCAAAGACGCTGCAGAAAAAACATGAACAGTCTTCCAGGTTGGCTACATGGCTGAAAGGGATCTAAGGGTTCAGACTCCATCCATCTGCTTTTCTCTTCTGTCATTCATCCTGGCATCTCCATTTCTCCCCTCCCTCTCTGCCTCAGCTGATATTCCCACTGTGAGTCCCTGTTGTCACCATCTGGTGAACTTTAAGCTCCACCTACACACCGAGGCCCAGGGCTTTCCAACCAATGAGGCACAGAGGACAGAAACGAACAGAATTAAAAAAAAAAAGCATATAAATATCCCAAAAAATAATTCAATACACTCAAAATACGCAAATTAACTTCCTTTACCTCATGTGTTATCATTTAAATTAACTCTCATATATACATATTTAAGGTCATAATATGTATGTTTTTTTAATTATCATTATTTTCATGATTTTCCTTTTACTTAGATATGCATTTACAGTTGAAACCAGATATTTATATATATTGAATCTGAAGACACAAACACATTTTGTTCTCACTGTCTGAAGTTAAATCAGACGAAACGTTTGTTATTTTAGCTTGGTTAGAATTACCAAAATTATTCCTGCCTACTTAAAGCCAGAAAACTTGGCGGAGAACATTTTTTAGAAATATTTTTGTAACTGTCATTGAGTTCAGAAATGTACATACCGTAATTTCCGGACTATAAGCCACGACTTTTGTCTCATGATTTCAACCCTGCGGCTTATACAACGATGCAGCTTATTTATGAATCCCCCTAACGGCCGCCAGGGGTGTTCGAGCAGAAAACTTAAGAATTAGACAGGTGGAATATATGTGTAGAGGAACACGCAAGTTAATGTAACTTAACACGTCTCAGTGCACAGGAGGAAGATGAAGACGGCTCTCAGTGAGATTTACCAGTACGTTTTTTTTAATCAGCCCTGTTAGTGCTGTGTTACTACCGTATGGGCTCTTTGCACATAAGCGGCTCAATTCTGTCCG
>CAEFZY010057044.1:0-85832 GCA_903066815.1 Brachyrhaphis roseni
GGACGGACGGACGGACGGACGGACGGACGGACGGACGGACGGATGGATGGATGGATGGATGGATGGATGGATGGATGTTTTGGTAGATCCACAGCAGCAGAGAATAGAAACCTTCTAAATAGATGAACTCTTTAAAGAGCAAACAACCAATCAAATCCAGGTCGTCCTGATTCAACATATAGAACATTAATTATTAATACACTCTGTGTGCAGAAAGTGGGTCACTCTGCTTCAACCAACAAATGAGAAACAAAGAACTAATGAGATTTTAATGACGCAAGAAGAAATGTACCCATCAGCTCATGGGATGAGTTTGGACAGCAGTCAGTGTAAACCTGAAGGATTTCCAGCTTCATCATCAAACTGCAGGATCCTCTCTGAGCAACGGCTCATTCAGCATATTATCAGCTCTCTGAAGCTTTTAGCTCCGGTCCAAAGAGTTTCTTCAGATCCTGCATCAACTGAACCAAAGTTAGTCTGCTGTGAATCGAATCATCTTGTGTTTAAAGAATCCGTCCTCAGGTTCAAAGAATGACTTCAGCTTCTGCTCCTTCAACAAACGTTTCTAGAAACTCTCCTTTGTCAATGATGCCCAAATCATGATCCACTCAGAGATCACAAAGCAGGACAGAGTCATAATCTGACTCATTTCAACTTAGTTTCATCAGATTGTTTTTTTCCTGTTTATCTCAGTGTAGCATCCCAAAGTCTGCTGTATAAATACTCCCTGATTCAGTTAGTTCACGTCGAAGTCTGAACTAACTGAAACTAAAACCTCTGAGAGCAACTTCCTTCTTCACCAAATGGAAATAA
The DNA here is from genome assembly GCA_903066815.1 of Brachyrhaphis roseni. Taxonomy (NCBI): domain Eukaryota; kingdom Metazoa; phylum Chordata; class Actinopteri; order Cyprinodontiformes; family Poeciliidae; genus Brachyrhaphis; species Brachyrhaphis roseni. Next base: position 814 of record CAEFZY010057044.1, read on the forward strand.
AAATGGAGCCGTCAGATTCCAGCAGTTGGAGGATTTCTCTTTTGTCTCCTGCTAAACTCCACGTCCATTTCTCCTAGCCGAGGCTAGTGCATTTGTTTTGGTTGTATTTACCCAGAATGCCCTGCACTGTAGTCCACTTCCTGCTTTTGGAGCGCTCTCCGGTCCGCTTGGTGTTCACATATGCATTCGAACTGGTTCAACTGAAGACTTTTGGTGTTTATATTAATGTGATTGACTTTTTCCCCAGTAAACTAGCTGGACTGGGACCAGCCCTGCTGGTCTGGTTTTGCTCCAGGCTTCACTCCTTTCTGGAGTCAATCTTTAGGATGATTATATTCATATGTAAAAGGAATGCTGATCAAAGTTCTCTTACTGCTTTATTTGGGTTTGTCCCTCCCAACAGCAACGCAGCAGGCTAGGCTAATGTCACAGCATTTGTTACGCTACTTGCTACTGGAAGAGAGCTGCTCCTCCGTCTCATACGCAGACATGATGTCATGTTTCATCTGAAGCATGACATCAACGACTCTGTTCAACAACACATCATCACCTGGCAGCCATTTCCTTTGAGTTTGAATAACATTAATGTGATTGTTCAAAAGGACGACGGTGGATATTAGATGTCAGAATAGCGTCAAAAACTCATGTAATGGAGTTTGGAAAAGGCAGATTGGACAAAGTGCATCAGTTTGTTTGGGAGTACGCCACGGCTACAGATGTGAACTTTGACCTTTGACTTTAAAAACGTTGGAGACTTTGGGGCAAAACAGGAAGTGAAAATAAAAGACTGACTAAATGTGGGTTACTGTAAGAAAATTCAACTCTGAACCTGAACTGTTTATATTTTGCCTCCCAGCAGACGAGTCTGAGTTTCAGTCAACTTTCCATTTGTCACATTGAAGGTGGGAAACGTGTGGAAACAGATTTATGTTGGATCGTGTTTATAAAAAACTAAACTGCAGTTCTGACTTCCAGCCTCCATGACTGCAGACTTTTATTTACATCTGAAATAAAAAGCTGCATAAAACATTTTGATGTGTTTTTTTAAAGGTTTTTCTGTTTCAGGGATTTTATTTTCATTTTTAGTGTCAGATCAGCTCAGAGTCACTGAACTGATTTCATCTAAAACTTCACTAAAACGGATCCTGGTGGAGATCCTCATCCTAAACAGACATTCAAAGGTTTAATATCCAAACCCAACACTGTTAGAGATCAGTTCAATCCAAGGATAAATCTACCAGGTGGGAATGTTCACAGCTGGAGAAACTAACCAGCAGCTACACAAACTGATCCTGTAGCTGAGAAAAGAAAATCCATCATGTCAGGAATCAGAGGATTTCTTTATCTTAAGGATGAGAGGAACTTGTTTGAAGACACATTTTGGACAGGAAACATGAGCGGCTTCAGAGAGGAGTGAAGGACGTCATCTAAAAACTGAACTAGCCAGAGGAGGTGGCCTCAGATTTCATCTTTCTAACACCAACTGACTCATCAAGACGAGTTGATTCTTCTATTTTATCATTAGTTTGCTGAAACCATAATGTTATTATTCTTAGATAAAATATTTCCAGTCCACCTGGTAATAATATCACTAAGGAAACCTGAGATGATCTTTGTGTTTCCCTTCATTAGTTAGATTGCGATTTAAAAAGATGTTTTCTAAATTCAGTGTTTTAACTTCAGCAAAGATTTATTTTGAAGCCAAATGAGAACATGTGAGTCTCTGAGGTGTAGTTGGGTTTGATGGTTAGAGAATATCAGGACATCCATAATCTTTCATCTGTGTGTTACTGGAGGAGAGCGGCTGGGACTCCAGTGGGGATAATATTTCCACTTTCTGACGCCGGAGAGTCTTTATCGCTCCTGCAGGCTGAGACTGATTCACCAACTGCTGCCGGTCGTTAGCTGCTCCACTGAGGAACAGAAACCCAAAGACTCTCCACCTCTGCTGCTGCTGCTGCTGCTGCTGCTGCTGCTGCTGCTGCTGCTGCTGCTGCTGCTGCTGCTGCTGCTGCTGCTGCTGCTGCTCACTCCTCTATGTCCATTTATGTGTCAGAGTGAAACATCGACCTGCGTCGCAGCATGAGGTTCCTGCAGCGGCATATTAGGGCCATCGTACACAGAAAAAGAGGATAAATTTCTGCCAAAAAACTGGGACTGAGATTAATCTTATAAATAATTTGGAAAAGACAAAGAAATTTCTCAGATTTAAAGGTCAAAAATTTGCTCAGAATTTTTGACATTAGTCTCAGAAATTGTCTAGAGGAGAGAAGGAAATTTCTGAGCTCCAAAAGTCGACAATTTTGTAGAAAAAACTCAGTGTTTCAAAAGTTTACATTTTTCAAGAAGAAATCATAAATTTTTAGATGAATCGCAGAAATTTTGTAGAAAAAACGAGAACATTTCTGAGTTTAAAAAGTAAAACATTTTTTAGATTTTTTGCTAGCAAAAAGTGTAAAATCAGAAATTTCCACTTTTTAAAAAAAAATTCAGAGTTTAATCTCTGACTTTTTTTATTTTTGACTTCAAGCTTGTAATATTACTAGTCATACTACTTTGACTTTATGAAGTCGGTATTATAACTATGAAGTCCTAATACTGACTATTCTCTTATTTTGACTTTGTTGTTGTACGAGTTTCTTCTCATTATATTTTGATATTCTCGTAATTTTGTGACATTGTTATCATAATTTTTTTCTGACACTCTGTCGTAATAAACAAAACAAAAAATGCAGTAGAAATAATCAGATTATGTATTTATTTATTGGGTTTGTACGTTTATGTTTAGGCTGAAGAAGACGTCTCTCTGTATGCTTTTGTTCATGATTTTCTGCAGGGTCCAGTGAAGAGCTCAGCATTTTCCATGGGAGGTCATGGCCCCTTCTGCCCCCCTCTTTGGGTCGCCTCTGTCAGCAGCCTCAAACCCAGCGAGAAAATGGACTTTACAACAGATTTTAACAGATACTGAATGGCAGGTGTCGCCCCCTGTCTGTGAGGAGGCAGAATTCAGGTATGAGGAACCTTTATTTTGATTTTATCTAAAAACAAACTAACACTAACAGAATTGGATACTTCAGGATGATTTAATTTTCTGGATATCTGCAAATTTTTCCAAACCTAAATAATTAATGAATAACTAATAATGTTCAGAGTCAGTGAGAAGAAGAAACTCCTGCTGCGAGGTTATCTTGGCTGACATTCTGAGTGCGTTTGGGAATAAAGAATAAAATCCTCTCGGTATGCAGAAATGAGGAGGTGGTGATAGGATGTGAAGCGTCCCGGAGTGGGAAAACTTCCAGGCTGTGTTTGGATGTCTGAGGGATAAATATGAAGTAATTGCTATCTGTAACAAACAGATCTGAGAGATAAAAGTGTAAAAAAAAAGAGGGAAAAAAAACTGCGAAGCGGCTGTGAAAACCACCTGAAAATCTCGTTTCGTACATTCAGAACAAGTTGGAACTCGGAGTCCGCAGAGAACCAGATAAACGAAAAATAGGAGTTGGCACTGGATAAAATTATCATTAATCCAACTATCTGAGAGGCTCACAAGGATTTCTGGCTCTAAAGTAAAAATCTTCTGAAAAATCTAAAAGTTTAAACTTATAAGTGCAAGAAATCATTTTAAAAATTACCAAAAATTATTGTACAAATACAAAAAACATTTTATTTTGTAATATTTGGTTCATCGTTTTATTTATGTTTTCATGTTTAACCTGTTCATAAGTGAAACTTTATTCAATTCCAATGTACTTTAAAAAATAACTTAAAACTACGACTGGAACTTTCAATTATTCTAATTATTCTGACGATTAATCGATTAATCTGATAAAAAAATTATTCATTCTGCATATTTTTTATTTAACCGCTTAAGCCCTTTTTGTACAATATCAGAAATTCATAAAAATGTAAATCAACAAATAATTAAATGAGAAAATAAAAATTTTATTACCTGAAATGTAATAACAACAATCCTTTTAGCTTGATTATAGTAAAGGAAGCATCAGCAGCTTAGAAAATACTTATAACGTCTATAAAAATATGAAAAGCTCTGTCTTTTCTACTTGATTTAACATCAATACAGTGTAGGGATTATCTGCTTATTGTTTGGATTAATAGATTAATAATTGGACAACAAACAAAATGTGTTTATAGGAGGTGAAGCTAAAACTTCAACTTTAGGGATCCTAATATTTACAGAAAAGTATAACTGTGGTGTAATTACTGCTCTAAATAAGTTATTCTTTCAGCAAAGGGCCTTTTTTAGTCTGCATTATTCAGTTAACGATTAATCTATTACTAAATTAGTTGAGGATTATTTCAACAATTGATTAATCACGATTAATATGATTAATCATTTCAGCTTCTGTTCAAATGTTTTTCAAAAATAGACCCAAAATGATAAAAATATTCCACTATCATTATTTATTTACCAAAAACAAATGATGAGTTTGATTCAGCAGCTTGTTGGATCATATTTAAATACTTTTTAGAGTAATTTGGCTCCAGGAGTTATATGTCCGTAACTCCTGAAAACAAAAACTACAGGAACATAATTCACTTTTCTGGCATTCTGCTGTTGAGCCACGTCTGAAAAGTTCCAGCCTTTCAGGACACCGGACAAACCCGATCCGTCTCCGATGTAAATTAAAAAACCGTGACGCCATTTTAGCTGGTTGTCCAAAAAGCTCTCAGAAAACGTTGCAGCTGATCCAAACAGGTGCGTCAGAGGGGGATCGTGTTCCCGCTCTCCTGCCGTCTCCGCTCGGACTCCCACAACATTTTTACTGCACATAAAGCCTTTAATGGACCACAGCCTCATCTTATCTAAAGCAGCTCATTGTTCTTGATCAGGCCTCGTGAGTTTTTCCCCTCGCAGTCTGCCGAACTCCTGGTTGTTCCCAGATTCTCCGAGACCAGACTGGGAGGAAGACCCGTCATAATCTGGGTTCATTTGTGGGACTTCAAATCCTAAATCAGACAGAACGTTTAAAAGCTCTTTATTAAACTGATAGGGAATGTACTTTGCTCCATATTTTCTGCGAGTCACAGTGAATTTATTGAGGTTTTTACTTCAGTTTGAGCTACTGTTACCATAAAACCTGCCTACAAATTACTGAATTTGACAGAAATGATGGGAAAAAATCAAGTGACCAAGTTTTTCAACCATTTTTAACAATCAATATTTAACTTTTTTAGTGTCTGAGAAGGTTTGTCAGTGAATAAATGTACTAATTCTTCTTTTAATGAACCCTTTAGTTCATATTTTATATAAAAACAGAAAACCAGAAGCTGAACCTTTTAAAAATTTGTCTTACACTGCAAAAACATAAAATCCTACCGAGGATTTTTGTCCTAGTTTTAGTGCAAATATATTAGTTCACTTGAAATAAGATCAAACTAACTTAGAAGTAAATTTTCAGCAAAATACAGGAGCTGGTTTAAGTAAGTAATTGTTGAATATTGATTTTAAAAAGTGCAGAATATTCCACTTATTCTACGCCGTTACCTAGCAACCACAGTCAAGCCCAGCCCGTCGCCTAGCAACCCAGTTCTAGTTCAACTGGCAGATTATTTCACTTTTAACACAATATGTTTTTCTGTGTTATAATCTGAAACTAGTGCTTTGTTTTTCAAATATATATTCAAGAATTATTGACTCAAAAAAGTTTCCATATTTTGCTGAAGTTGCTTTAAGTAAGTTTTGTCTTATTTCAAGTGACTTAAGATGTTTAAATTAGAAAGTAGATTGTAAGATTTTGTGTTTTTGTAGTGCAACGTGAACTAAAAATCAACTGTTTTGATAAAATGATGATTGTAGGCCAGCATGAATAAATGACACATCTTTAGGTTTTTATCTTTGGACATCAGAATGTGAAATGTAGGTGAATTTGTATCCGCAGAATTTGAAAGAACAAGAGACAGAAATTGCATGTCAAAGATTTTTGTAGCCAAAGAAAACATTTTCAACATGTTTTCCCTGTTTTGGTTCCTAAAAGTTGGCAGCAGAATCTTTTTCTTGATATCTGAGCTTTTCCTCCTTTTGTACTTCCAATATACCTTTGTTCACTGCAAAAACACAAAATCTTATCAAGCATTTTTGATCTCATTTCTAGTGCCAACATCTTGAAAGAGGATTAAAGTAACTTAGAAGTAGCTTTTCAGCAAATAGGAACTTTTTTGTAGGTTAAAATTCCTTAATATTGATTACTAATTATTAGTTCTACTGGCTTCTGTTAGTTTTGTCTTATATTAAGTGTACTAAAATATTTGTACAAAAAACTAGGAACTGTTTACATTGAAAGTGTTTACATTGTCATTATCAGTCTATTTATTGTCTGTCTGCTTTTGCTTTCTCAGTTCAAAGTATCGACCTCCATGTTTCAAACTTCCTGCTCCACTAATACGAATAAACCTAAATGCACTGCAAAAACACTAAATCTTACCAAGTATTGTTGATCTAGTTTAGTGCAAATATATTAGTAGACTTAAAATAAAACAAAACTAACTTAGAAGCGAAATAGAATCTTGCTTTACGTTAATAATTATTGAACATAATTTAAAAATTACTAGATTCACTTGGAGATTGTAACATAGAAAAATGTCTTGTTATAATTTAAATAATCTGCCAGTTGAACTATTTACTTTTTAAATTATATTCCAGAATTATTCACTGAAAACAAACTCCCATATCAACTTCTAGTAAAATTTTTACTTATTTTAGGTGAACTAAGAGATTTGCACAAGAAATTAGACAAAATACTTGGTAAGATTTTGTGTTTTTGCAGTGTAGTTAAAGACAAAAGAGACGGATTGAAAATATTTGAAGGAATCTAAACAACGATGTGATTTTACTCTGAAAAATTTCTTGTTTTGAGCTTTTGCAGTAAAATCCTGGCTGCGTTGTTGTTCCGTATTTACTCCTGTTTTTCTTTTATTTATTTATTTTTTTTGTTCTTGCGGGACGATGTTTCCGCTCACACACCGTGTCCTGATCTGCAAACTGCTGCGTAACGAGAACGCTCAATAAACGCTGACAGAGGAGGAGAAAAGCCAAACAAAAAAGGAAAAACACACAACCCGACCCAAAAGGACGAGAGTCTGAGAGGAGCTGCAGACTGGAGCAATAAAAGAGAAGGAAGGCAGAGAAAAGGTCACGGAAAACCGCTCGGAGAGAGGAGGGAGGGGTGGAAAACAAATTACAGCATTCCCTCTCATGATTGTAAATGTGTTCAACACACACACACACACGCCGCCCACCAACAGGCTTCAAGGCACGCTTGGCCCTTTAAAGTCTTCCTAAAACGTCTCTTTTTTCACCCAATCCCGCCATAAATATTCCCGAATCAAAGCGCCGGCAGCGGTTTAACACGGATCAGGCTGTAAAAAACATCCAGTGACGTTTTAATGAAGCTCCTCAGGCTTTCGGTTCGTCCTGCTCACCTGCTTTTCCACCATGTTTACGTCCATCCGAGCCGCCGAGCCGCATTTCCAGCTCCTGTTCTGAACGCTTCATCAAACTCTCCTCAACCCGACACCAACACCTCATCTCAGGTCTGAATTTAAGGGTTTTTTCATGAAAAAACTGATTTAAAGGTGGAAAAACACGAATACACTGCAAAAACAGAAAATATTACCAAGCATTTTTATGTAGTTTCTACTGTAAATATCTTAGTACACTTGAAATAGAGCAAAAACTAACTTACAAGAAACTTTCCAGCTAGACAAAGCAGTTAATAATTCCTTAATATTGATTAAAAAGTATTAGTTCCACTTGCAGTTTATAAGATAGAAAAATATTTTTATAGTTGAAATGATCTGCCAGTTTAACTACAACATGATTAAAGAATCATTGCCTCTAAACAAGTTCCTACATCTCAAAGAAAAGTTACTCATCAGTTAGTTTTGTCTTATTTTAAATGTACTAAGATATTTGCACTAGAAACTGCACGCAAGTGTTAGGTCAGATTTTGTGTTTTTACAGTGTATGGGACCTTCCCTTCATTCCACACTGCAAAAAACATAAAATCTTACCCAGTATTTTTGGTCTACTTTCTTTTGTAAATATCTTAGTCCACTTGAAATACATTTTTCTTCAATAATCCTCAAAAGTTACTTAATATTGATCAAATATTTATATATTTGTTAAACTTCTGATAGGATATTTTTCCCATGTTCTAAGTTAAATAATCTGCCAGTTGAACTTTCCCATAAATATTAATGAATAATAGAAGCATTTTTGGTCATGTTTCTTGCGCAAACTTGAAACATGACTAAAAATACAAGTAAGACAAAACTTACAAGTAACTTTTAGGAGTTTGATTAAAGTCAATATTTCCTTAAAATTGATTAAAAAATACTAGTTCCAGATTTTCCAGTGAAAACATGAGAGAAAAGTGAAAGAATCTGCCTTTTTCATCTCTTAAGGAATTATTGACTTAAAACAAGCTACTTTGTCTTGCTGAATAGTTTTATAAGTTAGTTTTGGGAGTGAAACGAGACCAAAGATACTTGGCTTGATTTTGCGTTTTTGCAGCGTTTTTGCAGCGTTTTTGCAGCGGTTCATTACGGATTCAGACCAACGCGGCTGCAGTGAGGGTTAATCCATGCAGGTCTCTGCAGAGAGAAACGGGGTCTTTACTCCCCTCTACCTTTCATCCTGTAATCCAGACCCAGACATAATTACCCTCCTTCCCCTGAGAGACGCAGAAACAAAAAAGAAAAAACTCTTCTCCAGTTTAACTTCTTCTTCTCTTTTAGACAAAGTTGGGCTCTAAACACGAAAAGTCTTGGATTAATTCTCCTCTTTTAAAGAAAAAAAAAAACCTGACAACTTTTATGCAACTAAAAAAAGGAAAATCCTTGGTTTAGAAAAGGACCCCTGAGGTGCCCCCGCCGCTGCCCGGTCACAAAGGGCCTTTGGGGCTCCTCTGTAATCTCTTAATGAACTGCAGCGGAGGAGAGGCAGCGCTGCTTTTCCATATCCCGTGTAAAGCGGGGCTCTCTTTTGTTTCTCCCTCCCAGCTACAAAATGGATTAGCGGTTGGAGGAGGCGCGGTGATGTGAGCAGGGGTCACTCTCTTGTTTTTCTGACGAGGCTCGTTTAAGAGAGGCCAGCAACAATGAGGTTTAATCGACGGAGAAACACACACACACATTAAGCTGGAACCGAGATTTAAAGTTTAGACCATAAAAACTAGAAGAGCGAGCCCTAAAAACCCAATGCTAACCGATCCGATGCACCGATCTGCTGGGTTTTCTGGTCTGTACCGATTTACGTTCAGCTCATTTTCACAAATTCTTGTTTTTTCCCAAAAACAATCAACATAAAAAAGCTGGAAAAAAAATTAAGGATGCAAAGATAAATCAGCCAAAATCTTCTTAACTTTAGGAGATCAGTGATCGGCTCACTGCAAAAAACCTCAAATCTTACCACTAAGATATGGAGGCCTTTTCTCCTTAATACTGACGGAAAAGTAAAATATTTACTTATAACATGACATCTTTTCATGTTATAAGTGAAATATTATCATTACCAGCGAATTACTGTCTTAAAAAAAGCTGATATATTTTGCTAAAAAGTTTCTTATAAGTCAATTTTGTTTTACTTTAGTGTACTAAGATGTTTGCACTAAATTAGACCAAAAATACTTGATAAGATTTGATGTTTTGATGTGTTTTTAAACATGAAGCCGATTTTATCGGAGGTTTGACTGACTGTTCCTGTCTGCAAGTTTGTACTTAACAATAATCACCTTAATGTCGTCAACTCAGCAACTTTCCTGATATTTTTAGCAACATTTAAGACAAAAAATATCAGTTTTGGCCAAAATCAGAATCGGCATTTTGAAGTGATCGGCCAGAAAACTGCAATCGGTGCACACTTTAAAAAATGACAGGGGATACTGTCTTCAGTCAGAGGTTTCTTCCAGTTTGCAGTAAAACAGACTGCTACAGGAGCTCCTTCATGTCACTATCTGCAGTAATTAAATGAGTTTTGGGATCAGTAAGGTGTTTTTAAATTTTAATCTTATGACTCATCAAAATGAAAAAATTACGTATTTATTCCGATTTCTGCATCTCAAATCCGACTTTTACAGAGTTGAATTTATAGGCTGAAATGGTGGCGGTTGGTGTATTTGATGCATTTAATGATGATTGTAGGAAAAATCAGATTTTTAAGAATTCAACATGTAAGGAAAAAAATCTGTCTGTTCCAATCAAATTGTTTCAAAGTGACTCGTTTCTGGTGCTGTGGAGGCTGAAAACAAGTTGAAACTTTGTACTCAGGTCAAATAGATTACAAAAAAATCCAGATTTAACTTCAACTTCTGAGCTCCTCGTCCAGAAACTCCCACCCTGAGGCCTCCACACGCTCCAACGGTGGACACATTATCACGTTTCCAGCTGATTTCCTTAAGTTAGAGCTGATCTGCAGCTCCAGGTTTGGTTATAAAGGCTTCTTCTTTCACTATTTGACCGTTTTTTGCTAATTTTCCTCTTTCTTTCCCATCATCCTAGCCTCTCGTGTTCCTCCCTAAAATCTAGATCAACCATCCAGAGTATTAAAGCTATAAAAATCTGCTAGTTATGGCGTTAAAATGGTTATTTTGCTGTTTCTGTACCATATATTGATCTTTTTCTACTCATTTTAAACAACCAGGCAGTTTGACATGCAAAGCTGAAGTTCAGTCGAGTCAATTTCCAGATAAATGACCTATATCAGAGTTATTTCAGCAAAAAACTGAGTCTTTTCACATTTTTAAGTGTTAAAATAATTCCAGAAGAGTTCAATTCAGTAAATTTGCTGTGTAATTTTATTTAATTCGTCTGAAAATTGTCTGGTTTTGTAAATGAGTGAGTTTGAATGGAAATTAAACTCACTGGTTCACATTTTAATAATAAAAAACACAGTTTGCTGAGAGAAAACTCGCAGTTTTCAGCAGTTTAGCACCAATCCGGGTTCAGTCACAAACCTTCACCAACTCTAACTCGCGGATTTGAACCAAAACTAGCTCGTGAAGGCGCAATATGGAGCTTAAAATGCGCGTCACTTTGCGCCACTGCGTCCATCTCGCCGTCAGGGAGGCGCAGTTTGGAGTTTTGGCCGTGACTAAACGGACACAAAGACGGGACCCACTCCGCCCCCGCCGGCAGAGAGCAGCGGCACACAGCAGCAAAAACAGAAAAAGACAAGAAAGAAACCTCTTCTGGCATCACTAGAGGACTTAAAGCGTTTATTTCTGACGGCAGGGGGGAGAAAACACAGTATTTGTTCCTGACGTTACGCAGAAAAAGAGTCCAAGTTGAACTTTTACGCACAGAGTCGGGACTTAGCGCAGCGGCCTGTTTAGAGCTTTATCTCTGCGGCCACATTTCCAGCAGAAATTACTCTGAAATCCGCCTTATTGTTCAGAGAAAACATTTCGACACACACACACGCACACACACACACACCCCGAGAGGCCTGATGGAGCTCAACTAGCACTCAGAAACATGCTCCGTTCTCTTCACGCTCCAACACAATACATTCACATTCCTAAAGTTGGAATTATTTTTAATAAATTGTATGTATTTTTGATATTTCTGGCGGCGACATTTGGCGTATTCACCCTGCAGTGCGCAGCGCAAAGTGCGCGTCATTTCTCCGCACATCGAGCTCCGTCTCCGCTCTCTGCGCGTAAATATTCCCACACTGACGGTCGGGATTGTAGATTTATTCAACCAGAATGCACTATTTTAGTGAACAGCTTTAGAGGAGCGGGTTTATTTTTTTTTTTTTAAAAAGAAATAAATAAATAAAATAAATGTCGAATTTGGTGGAGAAAGAGAAAAAAATCGGCCAAAAATGTTGCAGTTAATTTTTTAAAATTATTCTTTGCGCAAAGATGAGTGCGCATTTCGCTGCACTTACTTGGTGTTGGTCGTGTTCCAGTAGATGGACTCCAGAATGAGCGGCCGACACAAGTCCAGTTCGAAGGCGAGGAAGAAAACTCCAAAATAATATCTCCACATCGAGTCCCCCATGGTGAGCCCGCGCGCCTCCGGGATGGATGCGGTGCACACTCCGTCTCAGAGGGGGAACAGCCGTGTGTGTCCACGCAGAAAACAAAATAACAACAACAGAAAAACAAAAAGGTCTTCAGATTATATCCCGATCCAGCGCATTCGGACCCAACAAGCTCCGATCAGAGCATCTCCCAAAAAAAAAAAAAATAAATAAAAAAAAAACCCAGAAAAATGAAGAGCGCACGGTTGGTTCATTCAGGACGCAGCGCGTTAGAGATCCATCATCCTTCAGAGAAAATAGAAATCCCTCTGCGTAAAAAGAGCCAACATCCAACAGCAGCAGGCTGAGGTATTCCGCGTTCAGCTGGAGCTGGAGGTGGAGGTGGAGGGCGACAAACTGTGGGTGACAGCAGCACAAAAATGGAACAATGAGGTCGGATGGTCGAAATGAACAAAATGAGCGGATGTGTGGATGAGAGAAACCAAAGGAGCTGGGATGGAGGTTCTCATTCTAAACAGGTCCGAAAAGAAAGAAAATAAAACTCCCAAAGTGAGGAAAGGAGGACAGAAAGGAAAGAAAGCCGAGCACGCAGGCGGAGAATTAGAGTCCCGCAGATCCGTCCTCCCGCACCGCACCGCACCGCACCGCTCAGCGACCCGCACGCAGGGAGGATGTCGCCTGATCGGCTGCTGCTCTCAAGCCGGGCTGGGAAGTAACTGAGAGAGACGCAGACTGGGAATATTTGGCGGAGCTGCTCCCGACCAGGCCCCGCCCACCGCCGCCGCTGATTGGTGGAAGTTAAAAAGAAGCGGATCCGTCAATCAGAGGCGGCAACTGGTTCGGCGGGGTGAGAAATTACAGCCGAGCCCAGATAATGTCTGCTGAGTGACACTGGAAACCATTTGAATGACGCGACACGTCACCAAACAATTGTTTTAATCAATAATAATAATAATAATAATAATAAATATTAAAAAGAGAGATAAAGAAAGAAAGAGAGAGAGAGATGGAAGAAAGTCAAGTGTAATACCTGCACAGGTGAGGAAAGCAGAACACATCCGGGTTATTTTCATTGTCCAAACTCTGGATTCCTGCTGGATTCCCAAAGAACCGAACTCCTCATCCGAACCGAGCGCGTGCAGCCGGTTCATCCGAGTCAAGTTCATTTGAAAGCCAACAGCGCCCACTAGCGGCCAAACTACCAGGCGAAAACAGAGAAGATCACATTTTTATCATCACAAGTAAAATTATAACTCATCAAATAATTAAATCATAAGAACACATGCAGCTTTAAAGTGGTTCTTTGTATTTTGAAACTTTTTATTTTGTTATTCCACTGAAGGCTGCAGCTTCATCCATAAGACAAAACATTTAAATTAATGTTTTATTTAGTTTTACGAGTCGATACGAGTCATTATTTTGCAGCAGAAATGATTCAGATTTAAATCCAGACATAAATAAGTTTATTATTTTAAGAAAAGTGAAAGTTATCAGATTATTTTAGACCCAAATCAAACTTTATAATCCTAACAACTGAAATTTATTTACTTATTTTGTCATATTTTTATTCAAATATCTTAAACTTACAAATGAAACAAAACAATTTGAGTAACATTTAGGATACATTTCATTCAGGTTGAATTGAATCCATATTCTAAAGCAGACATGTTGGTTTAAATCTGTAAATATACTTACAAAATGACTGAAATTCAACCAATAATTAAATCTTCCTCTAAGATGGCTGCAGCGTTATGCTTAGCAGAAGTTGTTTGTAAAAAATTTAATTACTGTAAATAGATTTACTAAAATTTTTGATTATATATGAATCAGTATTTTTCAGCAGAAATTATTCAAGTTCAAATCGAGACAATAAGAAGTTTATTATCGACAGCCACAAGTCAAACTTTTCAATTATTTTAAGGTGAGAAATAACTATTTATCACAACTTCTGGGCTTAAACTTTTAGTAGGAAATTCAGGTTTTCATATCACTGAAAAAGTTATTTTTTAAAAAATAATTTTCTTGTATTATAAACATATGAGTAAAGTAATAATACTTAATTCAGTTTGAGTCAATATTTTCAAGGAGAAATGAAGGGAAAAAACATTTTCGCAACTGCAGGGTTTTCATTAAACAAGAAACATAATTAAAATCACATGTGATTAAGTTTCTTCATGATATAAGTAATTTAAAAACATGCAACACCATCATCCTGCTACCACTTCCTGTGCTCTTCTTCTTCGTGGTTTGCGACAGCAGTAACATCCGGTTGTTGATCATGTGACTCAGGCGATGCAACTGTTTCAGTTTTGCGAAATTAATTTCTATGTATCGGAAAACAAACACCTCACCAAAAAAACATTTTATTTTGAAATTGCTGTTGTTCTATTAGGCGAGTTAGTTTTCAAAATGTCAAATTGCTGAATTATTTGGTCAACAGAAACACAGTTCCTGGTCACTATTCTGCATTATATCTCCGCCATTTCAGTTATTTATATTCAAAACGCCCTAACATGCTGTTTTACAGTGTAACTCGCTCTGAAAACATTGTTTTAAGGTTTTCTCACCTCCTGTTGGCGACCAGCCGCTAATTGAACGGACTCTCACCCACTCACGCTTCTGCAGCTGTGGATTGAAACGTGTGAACTGCTGACACTCCTCTGGACTTAATTGCATCAGTTTTCGGAGCTTCGCTGTGGATTCGGCTGCAGGTCGAGCCGATCATCACCTCCATCTAGCAGCAGCTTGATATGGAGACCAACGCGTCCTGTTGCAACGTGCAACTGCTGACTGGATGTTAATTGAGTTGCTTTAATTCAATTGGAAAGTGTTTTAGGGAAATTAGACACCAAGAGCTGCAGGAAGCTCTTTGGGAGTTTATATTACTGAACTTCTTTAGCATTGACCAATAAAAACCACAATATGTTTAACTGTTATCTAATCGATTAGGTTAATATACCAACTACAGATTTAAAGTTCAGATTAAATATATTTTTAAAGAATAAAACCAGTTATGGAGGAAGGTAGGCAGCAGCGGGGCGCTGCGGAGAACACAAGCCGGAGAGAAGCGCCCCGATCCGGGCCGCCGTGGCGGGGAACCCCCGGGTGACGATGGAGTATGGAGCTAAATTGCGGTCAAAATGTTTGTTCAAAAGAACAGAACAAAAAAGTAGCAAAATTTTAAAAAAAAAATGTAAACAGAAAAATAATTTTGATACTGTAAGAAAAAAAAAGTTTTAAAACTGAAAGCAAAAGATTTCAAGATGAATAAAATGTTCAAAACTACTTTTTGGATTCAAGTTGTTTTTCTTTTGAACAAACTTTATGGCCCCAGTTTAGCTCCATAATGAATCATTATAAGAAAAAAAACTTCTCAAATCCGTCAGATTTAAGAAAATTTGCTGCTTTTTGCTTTTGTCAAAGTTTCAGCTGAACACAAGGCTTGAGTTTGATTGTTCACAAACTACTCGTACAAGTTTTATAAAGAATATATTTAACATATTAACATGATTTGAGTGCATTTTGTTTAAATAATCAAAAAAATGTTTGAGAGCAACTAAAAAAATGTTGAGTTAATAAATGACACAAAAATAAAGTAACATTTCAAGATGGAATCTGAAACTAAAGTATAGATCAGAAATATTATAAATCTGATACTAATATCACCTTTGTATCAATATTTTAGTATTTTATAGTATATTTTAATCAAATTTCTGTACATTTTTCCTAAATAAAGTGCAAAATATAATCTGAGAGCAAATTAAAATTAAGTAATAAATAAAAGTCATTAAATTTCAAGATTTCAATCAACTTGGAGTAAATATACAGAAGCAGTTGTTTAATTGGGATTATCCTGCATAAACTGAGCCACTGCTGTCTGAAAAACCAGAAGTGAAGCACATTCTGGTTCATTAATGGTTTTACTGGTATCAGGAGCTGAAATCTGCTACTGGTGAAATAATGATGAGACCTTCAGCTTCTGTTGGCATTCAATGGATTTATTCATCTGTTCAGACCTTTGACAATTTAAGGGGGGAAAAACTCACATGACAAAATTAAGATTCCACAGAATAAAGTTATTATACCCACCTGAGGTCAAATAAATCATCCAAACACACACACTCACTCACTCACTCTCACACACACACCTGCATTCTCACTCTGACCTCGTCTTACCTGAACTCGTGTCTCCTCTACGACTCAGCGGCGGCTTCGCCAAGTTAATTTACTACAACATAACAGTTCGCACACGTGGGGGGAATTTTGTCGGAAAACAAACCAGAGTGTTTTTTTTTTTCCTCCCCGCGTTTTCTGATCTCTATCGCTTTTTCATAAGACGGTTTTAAAAGGGTTACACGGAACAGGAAATGGCTTCTGTCCTCCGTTTCCTGTCGGATCGATCACCGGCAGGTCGGGTAGCTGAGGCCCGGTTCGCCTGCAGAACCAGATGGGGAGAAATGTTTCCGGAGGGGCGGAAGACACGGAGCGGATCAGCCGGATGGGAAGCTTTCTGTGCTTTTTTTTAATATTTATTGTTCTTAAAATTAAAAAAGAAAATTAACACTTTATTTGAAGTGCTGTGCATAAGATTGACAAGACATCTGTCACGAACATGAAGGAGTCCAAATAAATGTTTGTAACCGCTGTCATGAACTGTCATTCCGTAAATAATGAAACCTTTAAAAGAAAATTTACTATAAAAGTATCATTATTTCCCAAATAGAGCAAAGTTGACACTTTTAATGCAACTTTGCATTAAAAATGTCATTATTTACAGAGTGACCTTTCATGAGAAAAGTCAAACATTCATTCCCATTCCTTGATGTTTGTAACAGGTCATGTCGGTCTTATGCACACTGCTTCACATCAAGTGTTACCAAAATCGGAGCGACAGCCACCCGAGCTGCCGGAGACTTTCCCTAGCAGGACTACCGCTGGTTATACATAAGACTCCCAGACTACATGAAAACTTCCAGGTCCCTAAAAGAGAGAAAATAAAAGCAAACAGGAGGAGTTCGTTCTGTCTGTCTGTTTGTTTTTAGGGGCGGTGATGAAGGAGCATCCTCCCGACCTTTCCTTTAGCACTTCCAAAATGAAGCGAACAAATCCGCAGCGGACGACACGGAGCGGGGCTGAACCATGAGGATGAGGATGGAGGGGGCGGTGCAGGACGAAGGCGGGGCAGCGGAGTGTCATTCGGCCGCCTTCAGAGAGAAGGACAGCTTGGGTCTGGACTTTCCCTTCCCCAGGATGATTTTCTGCTCCTCTTTCTGCTGCCGCTGCCGGTCCTGCTCCAGCTTCATGCGCTCCTCGTGGATCTTTCTCTGCTCCTCCACGATCCGTAGCTGCTCCTCGGCCTGCGGGCGAGACGAACCGGGTCAGAGCAGAACCAGGACACAAACAGAAACAGGCCCGTAACAAACTCTGGCCCACAAGTTACCACAATAAACAATAATATTGTTGTTTTTGGGATCATTTTCAAGTAATATAATGAGAGTAATAATGCAAAAGCACATTGTCAAAGATCAATACATTTTAAATTCTAAGAAATATTTAAAACTGGAACTGGCAAGACATTTCAAATATTCAAAATAAATAAGCAAAACAGCAAATAAAATTAATTATGAAGTCTTTGTAAATAAAATTGTCCTTCAAAAAAAGGGGCTAGTTGAAATCATCATCAAGTTTTTTTGTAGAAAGAGAGAAAAGATAAAAACAAATTTATTCATCTTACCAAGTATTTTTGTTTAGTTTCTAGTGCAAATATCGTATTACTCTTGAAATAAAACGAAACTAACTGACAAATAACCAAACGTGCTGGAACTCCGCTTTGGTTGCTAGGTGACAGGTTGGAATTCTGCTGGGGTTGCTAGGTAACGGGCTGGAATTCTGCTAGTGTTGCTAGGTGACAGGTTGGAATTCTGCTGGGGTTGCTAGGTAACGGGCTGGAATTCTGCTAGTGTTGCTAGGTGACAGGTTGGAATTCTGCTGGGGTTGCTAGGTAACGGGCTGGAATTCTGCTAGTGTTGCTAGGTGACAGGTTGGAATTCTGCTGGGGTTGCTAGGTAACGGGCTGGAATTCTGCTAGTGTTGCTAGGTGACAGGTTGGAATTCTGCTGGGGTTGCTAGGTGAGGGGTCAGTGTCTGCTCATTTGTGACTCAACTATCTGGACGTTTTTGAAGCGGCTCATTTTCCAGACACCAAAAAACATCAACTGGTCACCAAAAAGCAGCCGGGTAAATTTTTTTAAAGCAGTAGAAACCCAAAATGGAAGCTTAAAAACTTACAAAATTTCCATTTTGCATAATAATAAGGTGCTTTGTACCAGATGTAGCATAAGCTGGTTTCCATCTGTAAAGAATTCCTCAAGCAAGCTGCGATTGCAACTATTTTAATTTTGTGTGGATTTGCAATTTTCAACAAACATTGGAACTTTTTCTGTACTTCATTCTTTTCTGACCAATCACTGCAACCAATGTTTGGTACATTTGTGGATTGAAAACAAAGACAACAAAAATAAGTTTGGATCCGTTAGAAAGTGTTAGGAATAACTAATTATTTCCTCTGGAAAGGACCAGAGGAGAAATAACAAAGTAGTCTAAAGAATTATGGATAAAAATCAATTTAAAAAGAAAAACAAAAGTCTAGGTTATTAAAATGAAAATATGAGTGGATCACTGTAAGCTGAGCCACAGTAAGGAGGCAGCGGATTATCAAACTCAGCTGAATATTTCCATATTAACTGTCCTGTCTGGCTACAGTTGCATATCAGATAAACAAAGCAAACCTGCTTTTCCACATGTTGTTACATTACAAACACAGACTCAAAAGACTCATTGAAATTTAAAAAAAAATCAACATAAAACAGTGCATGATTGGGAAGGAAGAGGAAAGAATACAAGGTTTTTAAATGTTTGTTTCAAAACCACCAAAAACATTAAGGAATCTGCAGTGTTTTTTTTTTCCTTTAAAAAAAATATCTATGTTTGATATGTTTGTTCAATAATATAGTTAATAGGGTAAATAAAACTGGACTGATATTTATTTCTATTGTGTTTATTTTTTCTGGAGGAGGAGATTGTTGGTCATGTTGTATTTGTTTGGTTTTGCTGGGCAATAAATTGTCCCAGTACTTATCACAATAATATTGTTGTTTTGAGACCATTTTCAAGTAACATATTAACAGCATTTTTCCTCTCAAAGACCAGTTAACAGTTTAAAAGACCTTAACAAGGGAACTGAAAGATATTTGAAATATCCAAAATATTTTGTTTTATTTATCAAAAGTGATAAATAAAACAGTAATAAAAACTACTTATATATGAAACCAAAAATAAAATTGATTTTAATGTCTCCGTAAACAAAAAAAATATTAATATGAATGGAAGTTGAATATCATTTTGATTTATCACGTGATTTATTGATTGGCCAAAATTTTCAGATCACTGCACCCCTTTTTATGAATAATTCTTTTGAAGAAAATAGATTTTTGTATCTAATTTTGGTCCCAAAAATAATAATCACATCAAATTATGAGACAGTAAAAGACTCCCTCGCCTCGTCTTTAATATAAACCAGTAACTAGATTTCATTCCGTGTTCAGAACCGGGTTCAGAACCGGGTCGGGTCATACCAGCTTGGCCTGCGCCTCGGCGATCTTGCGGTTATTCTCTTCCAGGATTTTTTCCAGCTCCTCCCGCTTGGATTTCTCTTCCTCCTGGATGGGTGACATGGTGCCATGTTAGCGCATGAAAAAGTCACAAAGCGCACACACACACTCTCTCTCTCTCTCTCTCTCTCTCTCTCTCTCTCTCTCACACACACACTCAGTCAGTCACTCCACCACAGAAAGTCTCTTCAGTCAGCCTGAATTGTTTTCTACAAACATAAAGAAACTGAGCGGAGACGTGAACGCCTCCCTCGACTACTTCAAATCTCTTCCTGGAAGAATTAAAATGCCTAATTCACACCTACTCTGTTATTTTAAAGTTTACAAAAAACACAAACACATTCATCACATTCAGAGGACAGAAACATAGACTAGAGAAAAAATACATCTGCTGTTTTTAACATCATCAAATGCAAGAGAGAAAAAGAAGAAGGAGGGAAGAGTTTTGGCTCACCAATGAACGTATACCTACGCATTTTCCTTGCCTGTGTACCTACACAACTGGTGAACGCATTCGGCAATAAACGGCTGAATATTTACTGTCCCGTCCGGACCGCGGCCCCTGCAGAGACAGAGAGGCGCTCCTGGGGTCGAATATGGCGCGCTCCTCTTTATAAGTCAAATCTGCTTTAGCGCTCTCTCTGTGGGGCTTTTTGTTGTCTCTGTAGAGAGCTGCTGCACAAGGTGTGTGTGTGTGTGTGTGTGTTCGAGGAGGACCCGACCACGGCACACTTACAGTAACAGGACACAAGTCACAGGTGAGCTGAAAGGCTGCAGCGCCAGCTCGGGTCAAGAGCTAGTTAGGAAGGTGGTGAGGTGTATGTCCGAAAAACAACAACAAAAAATAATAAAAAAAATAAATAAAACACATCAACAGAATGACACCGAGCAGCCGCCCTATGGGAGAAGCAAGTTATGGTACAAAAGAAACCAAAAAAACATCAAACTGTGGGAAATAACCAGTCAGAAAGATATTAATTCATATCATCAGATAAAATCATCGGATAGCCGCCGAGAACCTGAAGGGATAAACCGTCTGTGAGTAAGATGGGATGAACATTTCCACCCGGATCCGGTCGGGTTTTCCCGAACTTTTCTGATGAGGAAACCGAGTAGAGACAGAACGGAAAGAGAGAAAGGAGGAGGAACCTTTTATACTGAATTATTACATCCCCTCGTTTTGTTATTGTTGGTATCTAAAGAATGGAGCGAAGGGCGTCTTTGCAAAGCAAAACAAAAACTACGAAGGTCGACACTTTTCCCGCAATTAGGCGTAACAATAAACTTTCTTTCAGAGGTGAAATCAAAACAGTAGGTTGTTTAGCTTTTATAAATTCAAATAAAACCTGTTTTCACTGCAACGCTGCCTAGGTCGTCGACATATGCTAGGAGCTGCATTTCTGCCCATTGAGTAACGTTCATGTGTGTTGATTTGAACCGAAGCTCGTTGAAATGGTGTTTGAAAATGCTAACACAAAGCTAAAGTTAGCTTCCGATTCTGAAAATGGCTAAAAGTAGCTAAGCAGAAGACAAAGTGCAGAATAATCTGGAACAGGCTGGAAGTGTCTTGGTGTTTAAGTTTTTAAAATAGAGCTCATTAAGGATGATCATGGTAGCAAAACATTAAGAGGAATCGACCGTTAGCTATTTCCCAAATAGAAAGCTCCAATCAGAGGCAAACTTTAGCTTCTAACTCAAGTTTCTAATTAAAATGTTTACGGTAAACAGCAGGATAAAAATATTTTCTCAAATATATTAGGATGACGTGCTACAAAGAAATTTCCTTTAAAAATCATTTAATTATCTTCCAACTTGTTCTTATTCAACATTAGCTCCAGCTAGTGGCTTTAGCTCCTGGTAATTGTGCTAGCTCCAGCTAATGTTGTTAGCTCCAATTAATGTTTTTGGCTCCTGCTAATTGTTTTAGCTCCTACTACTTGTTTTAGCTCCTTCTAACCCTGCTAGCTCCTGCTAATCATGTCGTGCTAGCTCCTGCTAACCCTGTTGGCTCCTGCTAATCATGTCGTGCTAGCTCCTGCTAACCCTGTTGGCTCCTGCTAATCATGTCGTGCTAGCTCCTGCTAACCCTGTTGGCTCCTGCCAATCATGTCGTGTGAAGCTCTTGTTACTCGAGTTTGCTGCTCGAGTTTGCTCCTGCTAACACGATTGGCTCAACCCAATCGTGTTAGCAAGAGCTAATCGTGTTAGCTCCTGCTACTATAGTAAAGAGATTAGAAGCCGATCACGTTTGTTTCAGCAGATATCTCAAGTTTAATGACAATGAAACTTTGAAGCAGTTTTCCTCAATCCAGACGTTTTGTGGGCCGCACACGTTCACTTCAACCACCTTGACTTCTGATAATGTTTAAGATAAGGTAAATGTATACAATTATTGAATTAATTATGAATTTTTATGTATCACAAACAACAAGTTTTAGGTAAATACGAAAATCACAACATATTTAGGCCAACATGTTCAACTAGTCATGGTGATTATGGTGTAGAAAGTAAAGGAGAGGCACAAATCATTTTCATGTTACCAAACAAATCAAGTTAAACTCAACTCCTACTTGTGATTCCAGTAAAATAAAAAAAAGTATAAAAATTGTAACAAATGAACCAGAGAGCAACACTGTGATGACAGAAGATTATTAAAATGTTGTTTTGGGGTAAAATTATCATTCCTGAGGGGTTCAGGAAACATAATCATCAGTATTACTGGAAGTCCTGACGTTGTGCATCTACACTTAATTATTCAGAGAATTTTAAAAAATGAACCCTTCATCGGGTTTGCTGCTGCAAACAAACAGAGGTAAAAATAATATGATTTAAATCATGTCTGAGCTTTGCAGGGATACGTTTGCTGGTGTGATTAATGAAACAAAAATTAATGTAGCTAAACTGGGAACAAGTTTCTTCTGAGTAAATATGATTAACAATCAAAACTATAATTTAATATCTTAACGAAGATGCAGTAACACTCAAACCTACTAGGAATAATCTGCATTATGACTGTAACATTACTATTGCAACAGAAGTTGCTATTTAACCTCTCTAGTTAAATAGCAACAGGATCTGGGTTAGAGTGAGGTTAAAGTTTCACTCAATCATGTTTTCAATAATCAGTTTTGGTAATAAAAATGTGTCATTTGTATCAGTCGCTGCTGCACAATGTCGATATTTTCCACCTTCAGTTGGAAATCAGAGAGAATGTTTGTCTTCTTACTCTACAGTTTTTAACTTGCTGCTGTTTTAATGTCAGCTGCAAAGAGAAACCTCTGCTGCTTGTGTTCCTCCCTCATCCTGTGTGTTTGAAAGCAGCAAAACTCCAATAATTTGTTGGGGACTGAAAGTGGAGGACGGTGGGTGGAGGCAGAAAGAGACGGGGGTGCATCCCAAACGACCGAGCGTTACCTCTCTGGCCTTCTGCGCCGCCAGCTCGGCCTGCCGCTGCCGCTCCAGCTCCTCCAGCAGCTGCCGCTCCATGATGCGCTTGGCCTCCTCCACGCGCCGCAGCACCTCCCGCTCGATCTCGTCCTTCCGCTTTTCCAGCTCCTCCTCCACTCGCTTGGCCACCAGCTCCTCCACCCGCCGGGCCGTCTCCTCCTCGATCAGCTTCTCCTCGATCTCCTGCTGGCGGCTGGAGGAAGAGGCAAGGGAAGAAGAGGTTAGCTCCAACTGGTCGACAGCAGAGACACCTTCCTGCTGTCAAGTCGCGGTTCCAACAAGTCTGACCCGCGCCATCTTGGGAGGCAAAGCATAACTGAACCACGGCTTCGAAACCAACAATAGGAAAGTATATACAGAACTCTCATGTGACGTCACTCTTCCATGAACTTTGTAACTGACCTCCATCTTGGCAGGCAGTTGCTATGGAGTTGCTATGACAACAATAAACAAGCCACAAGTTTAGAACTAGCTCTTTATGTTCCTAACTTAACATAAAGTACACTACAACTATTACTCCACCACAATTTTTGAGTACTTTTCCCACCTTTGTGTAATACTAAGATAAATATCAATGATATTTAGTTTCCTTTTCTATGAAGTTGCTTCACATCCACCAGCAGACGTACTGTGATTCAGACTTTATCCGTTTTCAGATATTTATCAAGACATATTTGGATTTTATTTGGTTTAGTTTACTTTTATATATATATATAAATATTATTATTATTATTTTTTTGGCTCTAGTGGCCCTTATGCGAAAGTAGTCTGACAGGAAAGAGGGCAAAGAGGGGGAAGACATGCGGCAAATGTTGCTGGGGCCAGGAATCGAACCCGCGACTTTTACTTTTCTCTGGAAACTTTACATCAGGGCTCAGCCACTCCTAGAATATCCTGCAACTTTTGGATGCTTTCTTGCTTCAGCACACCTGAATCACGGGTCACAGAGGTAATTCAGCCTGCAGAAGAGATGCTTGCAAAAGTTACAGGATAATGACTCTCAAAGACTGAAGCTGGAAACCCCCGATTCTACATGTAAACCCGCAGAAAATCTGTTTTATTTTTTCAAAATTTTACTTTCGTAAGGTTTTTTTTTCTTATTCTGAATTCCACTTTTGCATTGCAAGCACTTTTATTAACCCTAAAAATGTCTAACTATGGCCTAAATGAACAATAATTCAACAAATTAATAACTGATGTTAAATTTTTAAAAATATATCAATGTACTGTGGTTTAGAAAAAACAGTTTTTCCAATGTATTTAGAAATATTTACATGTCATAAAAAAACACAAAAATCTTCTTTTTTGAGATTTTTTTTTTCAGTTTTGTGTTTAGTTCTCATATTATGGCACAAACTGATAATCTAAGTATATTTGTTCAGTTATATAGTTATATATAAAACAACACTGCTAATATTATCTTATTTGAGTAAAGTATTTCACAATTTTTATCTATATTTATCTCTCAGATGCTACGATTTCAAAGTCTTTAATATTAACGCAGATATAATCTAAAGACTATTTAAAACAAATTAAATTAATTTCCTTAGACAGTGAATGTATACGTCTTTCTAAAATCTGTAGTTTTACTCAATCAAAAGGTTTGCGGATATGATTTATGAGGTTTGATATTTACTAACAGCTCCAGTGACAGCCGTTAGCATCGGTGGTTAGCATCTCAGCTCCAGTCCGTTAAAATGAATGCAGTTTACCTAGCCGTTAGCTTAGCATGCACACATAGCAGCAGCAGGTTATGCAACATCAGCACAGCATTTCGATTTTTATACCCACATTTTCCTCTGTCTCTCCATCTCTGCCTTTCTCTCCTCCTCTTCCTTCCTCTGCTTCTCATCCAGAGCGGTCCTTTTACTCAGAGTCCTGCCGAAGATGTCGATCCTCTCCGGGGGAGACGCTGCTCGCTCTCTGCGGGACGAGGCTGTGGTGGACCTGGACCGGGAGCGAGACTCTCTGCGCCGGTTTCTCTTAGACTCCCGGGACTTGGATCGTTTCTTGGACCGCTCCCTGTCTCTGGACCGGGATCGAGACCGGCTCCGTTTCTTGCTGTGCTTGCTGCTTTTTGAGTGTTTAGACCGAGACGTGCTTCGGCTGCGTGAGCGGCCCATGATGACCAGTCTTACGGCTGAAATGTGGACCACAATGCAGACTCCACTCCAACTGCTGCTTTTCTAACTCTGCACTTACAATAAACGATTAATGCAAACAACTGAAACAACTCTATTTGCTTTAAAAACGCATTTAAACAGCTCCTTAATTCACCCTCCTATGTCGTTACAAGGCAAGATGGCGCTTGTCGAGTTTGTTGTTCCCAGCAGGCACTGCGGTTCTCGGCATTTTCCGTCAGTCTTCGGAATGTCCTGTCAGTTTCACGAAATGAATCGTCAGACCTGTCAAAAGTGACAGAAGATGTCACTTTCGTTTTAGATTACGCTAAATTTACAGTTACGACTGTTATAGCTGTTGACGTAGCAATTCATTTTGAAGACGTATTTTACACAATTATAACTTTATTTAATTTTCCTTTGGGATTAATAAAGTATTTTTGAATTTGAATTTGAATTATATAAAATAATTATGTTAAAAAATACACAGTTGCATAATTTTTCATTAAATATTTCAATTAAATATTAAAATGGTCTAATTTCTCTCATGATAAAATAATTTGAATGTTTATCATTTGGGTTTAATGCCGAATGAAGCTAGCTTGGCTAGCAGCTAAGCTAGCTTTATCTTCTGCTAACAGATGCTTTAGCTCTTTTTAGTTTCGCTGAAGCTAGTTTTAACTTGCTTTAGTTAGGAAATAAAGCAAGTTAAAACTAAAACTAAAGTAGAAGCTAACCTAAAGCTAAAACTACAGATAGTTTTAGCTCCCCCTAAAACTAGCATTAACAGAAACTAAAGCTAGCCTTAGCTAGCATTAAGCCTGAATCATAAGCATTCAGGTTTATCATGAGAGAAATAAACATTTTAAAATATTTAATTGTATAGATGAATTGTAAAGATGAAATATATTATTTTCCAATAATCTTAAACACAAATGCATTCAGGAAATATAAATGAACATCATACGTGTTTCTACTGACCATATAACTACACAAACTGGAAATGGGAAATTGTGTTTTGTTGTTTTTGTTTACATTAGCGGAATATCAAAAATGTTTTCCATATATTTATGCTTTTGGTGTCGGAAACTAAATTAAATTTATGTGATTATTGCATCTCTTTATTCTTGTGTCTTTTTTTAAAGTAATGTGGAAATTGTCTGTTAATTCTAAGATTCAAGTTGCCTCTAAACATTTTGCTAAATCTACTGTAGGAATTACTTAAAAATATAGTCCATTTTAGTCATCCATCGCAGTTTGCTAAGAGATTAAAGATTAGATTTTCTTCAGTTTATATGTAAATGATCAGTTTTTGATGCAACAAGAACAAAGACAGAAAAATATATCCAACCAAGCGAACCACTGGGGTGAATTTATGATGCGAGTTTAAAGTTGTAATTTCTATGCTGATGTGTTGCTCTGTCGCTTTCTTTGACAGCGATCAGCAGAGTCTGACACTAATTTCAGAACTTGTCTCCACTTGACCGATATCTAACTTTCCCCTTCTCCATTTTTAACTGTTGTTGTCATGCTCTACCAGAGGCTAAAATGACGCTTTAATCTGATCTTGTAAATATAGCGACGCAGAACATCAGATAACCGCACGACAAACAGAACGGGTCAGAAGAAAGAAAACAAAAACTGACAATGGCGCAATCCTGCACAGATAGATTTGCTGTTCCACTCTGGAAAATGAGGCCATTGTGATAATGTTCCCCAGAGGGCTGAGCTCAAAATAAACCGCTTTTACTATATTTAAAAACACATGATAAAAAAGTCCAGCGAATCGACTTCAAAAAGGTCACATCACTCAAAACTACAGATGAGAAATCATCTGAAGGATTTTTATTCAGTATTTTTCAGCTGAGTCTAATATTAGCATGTACTGATTCAGGAGGGTGACACAGTGGGCAGCTTTTTCTGCAGAATAAAAATACTTTTAATTGTAGAAAACCTCATGAAGGTTGTCAGATAGGTCACTGCCATCCCAGCAGATCTAAAGAGCAGAACATGTTCTGTCAAACTTTAGGGCTCAGAATCCCAACTTCCTCAGAAACAAAGCAAAGAACCAAATAATGGGGCTTTAGAGACAGAAACAAAGGCCAAGCTTACTTTTTTCTCCTTGCTCGAAGTCAAAGCATCAATTTTTTTTTAGAAATTGAGGTGTATTTTATTTTTATTTTTTTCATGAGCTGGTAAATTTTGCTCCTGCAGATGAAAGGAGCTGGCATTACAGAACCATCTGTGCCTTGTTTTTTTTTCCAGTCGGGAAAGAGAGGTGGGAGCTTTAAAGCCCCTTTTGATGAATAATAGAAAATGTTTCGTGAAGGTGAAAAGGAGAAGAATTGCAGCACAATCCCAGTGGGGATGTTTGTTTTTCTGTTTGACTTTAGAGAGGTTCTGGGCTGGTCGGGGGGGGTAAAAAGAACCAGTTCAACGTCTCTGTTTTCCTTTGAAATGGCTGCATATGCACAGGTAATCCCAGGGGACCTAACCAGCAGTTCTCAAATGTCAGGACGGTTTAAATGTGCCTTCCTCTGCGGTGTGGCCCATAAGAACGGTCAAAAATAAGTTTACTGATCCATCTGAAATGGCTGCACACTCAGGGTACTCCTGGTATGAACGTGTATTTTTTTTATTGATTTGTTGAAATTTTTTCATCTTGAATTTAATTTTGTTTGTGGACAATTTTTCAAGATGGACGCCGCAGTTGTCCTGGAATTAGATGAATGTCAAACCATGCAAAATTATACCACAGAAATCACATTTTCTCTGTCTTGTTTTATCTGGAAGCCATTTTTCAAAATGGCCGCCACGTTTGTTTGCAACAAATAATCAGTTGATGTTACTGGGCACAGCTAACCAACATTAGCTCTGCTGATGCTAAACTGCTAAGCTGCTAAACACATTTTAAAAAATAGCAGAAGCTAATGCTAACCATTAAGACAACTGTTGCTCAGCCTGTAAAATGTTGCATATTAATTCAAAGTTACTGAATAAAGTTAAACCAGACGAACTTTTATTCAAAATCAAATTTTGCTTCACCCAAATCTGCTTTTAATTAATGTAGCAAGAATTTTCAAGGGAAAAGTGACATAATTTCTGATTTTATTCAGCAGAATATTCTATTTCTTCCAATTGATACCTAGAAAATCAGCTAAATTATTTTTAATAAGGCAAATCTCCAGAACCCTTTTTAAGATTTGGCTCTATAATATTTTATATAACCTTTTCCAGAAACAAATCTGACGACTTTATTTGTTAAATTTAAGTATTGCTTGTGTAGTTTATTGTTAAGTGAGTAAAAAACATTTTTTGACCTTTTGACTCGATGGTTTTGGCCCGTGTGACACTCCTGATTTAAATGGTTGTCAAAAGCACACATTGCTGCTTCCATTCAAGTGGATAACTTTTGAATAATTTTCTAGAACTGCACTTTAAAACCCAGAGCTGCAGAACCCAACCAGCTCAAGTTAATCAAAAAGTCCATCTCTTTCACATTTTGTGATCAAAGTTTGCCCTCTTCTTTCAGAGGAGCCTCTCAGGTCCGCCGGCCCTGCCCCGCCGCTGCTCTTCAGGGGGAAAAACACTTAACAAACACAGGATCTGTTTTATAAAGCCCTGCCACATTGTCATATTGTCATGTTGATGGCCCAGGGGTCTGCGGATAAAGAGCCATTGAGGAGGGGAACCTGAAAGCAAGCTTCGCTCTCCTCCCTTTTACTGCCTGAATGAGAGCAGTTCTTTCACCTCGGCCCGGCGGAGGACACAAAAAGAGAGGGAGGACGGAGGGGGAGGAGAGGAACTGATGACATGGAGCAGAGGAGGGGAAAAATCAGGCTTTAGGAGGTTATTGAAGTGTCCAATCAGACGTTACTATTATTCAGCCATTAAAGCTTCAATCTGAGCTCCACTGTTATCTGAACGACTGTAGATGTGCCATTTGATAAATATGTGAAGTAAAAAGCATAATTGTCTTAAAGTAACTAAGGAGGGCTGTGGATTGGTGTTGTTTTGAACCTTATATCTGATAAACACTGCAAATTGTCAATTAATTTTGGTCTAATTTCTACTGCAAATATCTCAGCTGAACAAAAACAGAACAAACCAATAAGAAACTTTTAAGCAAGATATAGGAGCTTGTTTTCAGTAAATAATTCTTCAATAAATAATTAGAAAATTATTCCATGTTATAAGTGGCACATTCTTTCAGTTATAACATGGCAAAATGTCTTAATATAAATGAAATAATCTGCCTCTGGAATTCAGAAATTTTGGAATGAATCTCAGACATTTTCTAGAGAAACAAAATCTGAGTTTAGAAAGTTGAAACTTTGCAAGAGAAAGTTCAGAAATTTTGAGTTTATTTTTTTTTCTATTTTCTAAAAAGAAAATAGAATTTTTTCTAAAATGACCACCTTTTCAAACAATTTTTTTTTATTTATCTGAATTTCAGATTAAGAAAATTTTGCCATTTTTGACTTGAAGATGTTTAGACTTTTTCCCAAGAAATTTCTGAGATTAATCTAAAAGTTTCTGAATTTTTTTTCTTAGCAAAACTCTTCTTTTTTAGATTAATTTTGAGACTAATCTCAGGAATATTCTAGAAAAACCAAGAACATTTCTGAGCTTGTTGAACATTTGTGACTTTTCAAATTCAAACATTTTTTTCTAGAGAATTTATAAGATTAATCTAAAAATTTCTGAGTTTTGACTGAACGTACTCCTTTTTATTTACATTAATTTTGAGATCATTCTCAGAAATCTTCTAGAAAAAAACAAGGAAATGTCTAAGATTCTAAAGTCTAACATTTTAAAAGTTTTCAAACTCAAAAAGTTTGCAAACGTCAAAAGTTTTAGACTTCTGAGAAATTTCTGAAATTAATCAGAAAAATTTAGTTTTTTCTAGAAAATGTTCAACTTTTCAACCCTAGAAACATCCTTGCATTTTTCTCATTACATTACATGACATTACTGACACTAAACACAAAATTCCTGAGAATTTTGGTGGGAATTTACGTCTAATTTTTGTTTTTTTTTATCTGTATTTGCCCTAATATGCCGTCTTACATTGGAGCAGGTTCTGAAGTTAACAATATTCTCCTGTTGTAC
The DNA here is from genome assembly GCA_903066815.1 of Brachyrhaphis roseni. NCBI lineage: Eukaryota > Metazoa > Chordata > Actinopteri > Cyprinodontiformes > Poeciliidae > Brachyrhaphis > Brachyrhaphis roseni. Next base: position 31,170 of record CAEFZY010057044.1, read on the forward strand.
TCAGACTCTGCCGGGACGCCCAAAGGTCGTCTGATTAATCTAATCCCAGCCTGACCTCTGCTGATCCACTGACCAGATGTCCGACCATCACTCAGAACCGACCGTCCCGATCATTCAGTCGATTCAAACCCAGTAACCCTGAAAAGCGGCTCTCCATTAACGACGGCGGCCATATGCCAAACGTCTTCCTCACAGAGCTGACCTCCGCCACAAAGAGGGAACTTGGCGTTCATCTTTCTAAAAGGGGGCGGGGCCAGAGAAGAGATGGGAGGGCAGGTGATTCTGCTGGGTCAAACCCAGAGGTCAAAGGTCAGGTTTGAAGTGTCTGCCTCCGGGGGAATCTGATCTATGTTGCTCTCATCTCCAGATATTCATTCGTCAGCTCATCCCTGAAATCCAGAAACTGAACAAGCAAAAAGCTGAACATGAATCCAATAATTCGCTCAGATTAAAAACTGGGAGTCAAAACTTATTCAGTATTATAAATACTGAATAAGTTTATATAGTATCATAAAGTTCAAATCAGTCATGTATCTAGGTGAATTATGAAAGCTAAAACTGTTCGTTATGTAGATTTACTACACACAGGTGACCTATTAGGTCTGTGGTCTATAAAAATCCTTCTTAGATTATGAGATTTTAGCTGTTTTAGGGCATTTTGTCGCTTTAAATCCAAATAACCTCCTTCTGGTCACGCTCCCCAACTCAACAGTTACACTAGCATGATAAAATGGCTGCAAAGAGAGGCGCAATTATACAACCATACAGCTTTGAAAAGTAGAAGTGGAGCCTCCTGCACATCCAACAAGAATGCAGCAAGTGGTTTCTGGATGGCAAGTCAACAACAAAACACTTGTCTTTTGCAGCAGCCATTGGTAAAACCAGCAGACCAAATGTGCTGGGGTTGCTAGGTAACGGAGCAGTGCCGCTGGTTTTTGAAACGGCTCATTTTCCAGACACCAAAAAACATGAACTTATTGCCACTATTGAGTTTTTTGAAGAGCTTTGGACTGTTTTAGACCAAAATGGAAATATAAAAACAAGAAAATATGAAAAACATATTGTAGTTTTATTAGTCAGTTACGGCTGACAGTTATAAAAAATAAAAAAAAATAGTTTTTCAAAAAATTCTAATGTTATGTGAGATTAATTTAAAAAGTTTTTTTGACAGAATTTTTTTCCCCAAGTCATGGCAGACTGCTGATTTGTCCAGCAGACAACAAGTAAGCGTGCCACTGAAGCTCAGCATGCTGTTTCCAATTATATCACTGGAAAGTTGAGTGGAAGGAAAATGTGTGGTAGAAAAAAGGGGTCAAAGGGGTACAACTTATTGAGATAATTGTGAAGGAGTTTTCTACTACAGCCCCATTTGGTGTTTTATTTTTCACATAGTCATACTTTTTGCTATTGCAACAGATACAAGAATGAAATTCCTGTAGTTTCCAGACTAGTATAAGTTTGATAAGTCAAAACTTGCATCTCAAAGAGGAAAAAGCATATAAGTTGTAGAACAATACGGTAATTTTAGGTTTTTGACGTGAGGGGTAATTTTAAAGTTATTTTTTATTTTCTCCCTGCTGCACTATTGGTTCCACGTTTTGTGAGCGTGGCTGCTTTTCTTCAGCAGAAATGCATGAAAGTGATTATGGGAACGAGTATTCATGGGAAAAAAGGATCTCTCCTGAGAAAGTCCAAACAGGAAGAGAGATACATTCATCACAAGCCGCCTCCCACCGCCGCCAAACAAACAGTTCACAATTCACACTCCGTTCTTTCCAGCGTTGCGAACTGTAACAATGGCTGCTTCCTGACGACACGGTGACGCTGTGAGCGGCGAGGCAGCGGTGTGTGAAAGCTCAAGATCTGGCAAAGAGGAAGGAGCCAAGGTCTGAACCTGCAGCTCTCACTCAAAGGCCTTTTCTTTCTGCCTTCTCGTTTATACGCCCGCTTCCTCCTTCACTGTCATCAGAACGTTTCGCAGGGGAAGAGCAACGGTTTCAGTTCAATAAAAATCTAGTTGAGGTTTTTTTATTCCTAGACGTGACTTTTCTTTGAAGACACTTCAGATATGTTTTAGATATCAGGTAAATTTAGAGTTTTTGCAGAATTAAAAAAAAAAAAAAAAATCTGCGAAAACATCTGCAATGGTGTTAAAGAAGTGACTCAGGGAAATTAATATAAGGCCATTTCCAGTCGAAGGACTTTTTTAAACATTTAAAACCACCATAAATCCTCACATTAAATCAGCAAAGCCCAGCCCGTTACCTAGCAACCGCAACGGAATTCCGCCCCGTTACCTAGCAACCCAAGCAGAGTTCCAGCATGTTTGGCCAGCTGGTTTTATTACTATTTTAAAATGGCTGCTGGAAAAGACAAGTGTTTTATTGGTGACTTACCATCCAGAAACCACTTGCTGCTTTCTTGTTAGTTGTGCAGGAGGCTCCACTTCTGCTTTTCAAAGATGTACGGTCATGTAACAGCGTATCTGTTTGCAGCCATTTTTATGTGCGAGTGTAAACGTTGAGTTGGAGGGGCGTGGCCAGCAGCAGATTATTTGGATTTAAAGTGACAGGAGGCCCTGAAACGGCTCATTCTGACTAAAATCTCATTATCAAAACTGAGTTTGTGCAAAAAATGTAATAAACATGTTTTGTATCCTAACCTGTTCAAGGAAACATAATAGGTCACCTTTAATGTATTTATGGTATTGCATAGAAAAAGGTGTAAGTGGTTAAATAAAAGATCTGCAGAATGTGTCGACGTTTTATCCATCGATTAAATAATAGTTAGCTGCAACCCTAAATAATCGTCCTAAGACACTTCTATACTTACCTCCTGTTTAAATAGTCAACCTTTTTTTCCCATCAAGTCATGATGGTCCCTCGTGGGACTCGATGTGGGTTTTGAAGGCGCCCCTCGCTGTTCGCTGCCCTCCACGCCACCACCAGCCTTCAGCCCATCGGACGCGGTGACTGATGTCCTGATTAAACAGGCGGGATGATGGATCCATCGAATCCATCATCCCGCCTGTCTCTACCACAGTATGGTGTCATCCCTCTGCTCCTTTGTGCAGGATCTGAGCCTTTGTACTGCACACGTGTGCGTGCGTGTGTGTGCGTGTGTTTTATGTATGTGGATGCCTGTGTGCACAAAGAAGCCTGTATTCAGGTGAAGCTGGGGTGACCAGTCTAATTTGGTCATCATCAGCAGCCTTCTAATTTCTTTTGCATGTGTTTTTCAGTGTTTGCACTGCAAAAACATAAAACCTTACCAAGCATTTCTGTCTACTTTCTACTACAAATATTTCACGACACTTGAAATAAGATCAAACTAACTCCGAAGCAACTTTTCAGCAAAAAGTAGAAGTTTGTTTTAAGTCAATAATTCCTTAATATTCATAGGAAAGGCAAATTATTTCACTTTTTTCCCATGTTAAAAGCAAAAATCTGGAACTAATTATTTTTTATATTGACTTAAATCAAGCTCCTAAAATGTTACTTGTAAATTAATTGCTGTGTTTTTTTAAGTGCACTAGGACATTTACAGTAGAAACTAAACAAAAATGCTTGGTAAAATGTTGTGTTTTTGCAGTGTACTGATGGTTTTCCTTCTATTAGAGTTAATTTTCCACCTTTAAATCAGTTGTTCATTAAAAAAAGAAAGACTCAAATTCAGATCTCAGATATTCTGTTGGTGTCGGATTGAGGAAAGTTTGATAAAAGATCAGAAATGTGCAGAAACCTTAGTTGGAAATGTTCGCATGATGGATCGGATGAACGTCAACAAGCAGGTGAGCAGTAATCTAGAAAAGATGTTATAGGTGAAATAATCTGCCTATTGAACTAATAGTTTTTCATTAATAATAATAAATTATAGACTTTAAAGAAGCTCAGATTTCTTGCTGAAATGTTCCTTTTGAGTTATTTAAAGTGTACTAATCTGTTTCCACTATAAACTCAAGCAGAAATGGTTGTTAATATGTATTTTTTTCAGTGTTGAGACGCCAGATGTTGGCAGCAGGAGGACCAGTTGGATGTTTGATATTGTTCTCACATGTCAAACACGCTCTAAGATGTCACCGAGCCTAAACTGACTCCTCTCTTCCTGTGTTTCCCCCCTCATCCATCTCACTGACAGTGGCAGAAACAGTAGCCTCCCCCAGCGCTCCAACAGGACCCTGGGCTGACGGCAGGGGGCCCGGCTCCAGATCTATGGAGGCCCTGTGTGTTCAGAGGCAGGTTAACCCGCCGCCGCTGCCCTGACCTCTGGTTGGGGCGTATAAATCCCAAACCCATATATCTGCCGGACAGGTAACACCTTATCCCTAACCTGTCACATCGTCTCTGTGTGAAAAGCTGCTGTTGTTTTAAGCTGAGTTTTGTCTCTTGTAATAACAAGGTTTAAGGAAAAATTGGCCCGGACGTTTAATTTTTACAGTTTCTGCAGACTTTTAGGATGTTTTGGTATATAATCCTTATGAAAGAATTGAAAGCTCTGGAACAATGAAGAGCCCACTGCAATGAACCACATTAAAACCTCACAGTTATTAATACAAATATTGATTTCTGAACTCTTAAAATATCAGTATTGTTGTTTCTAAATGAACATGAACTTGTTTTCTTTGCATTATTTAAGGTTTGAAATGCTGAATCGTTTTTCTTATTTTGACCATTTCCCATTTTCTGCTAATAAATACAGAAAATGTATTTTCTGTATTTTTTGCTTTGAATTCACTTTTTTGCTTTGAATTCAGTAGTTCATAGAATAAAACATCAATGTTCATTTTACTCAAACATAAACTGATAAAGAGTAAAATCAGAAAAACAGATAATTTAAAGTGATCTCTTTATTTATTTTTTTTACAGAACTTTATGTTTCCATTAAAAATATGCACAAAACTTTGTCAATATTACACTAATGTTAAAAAAACACAATTTTGTGATTGTGTTTTCTTTAAATAACAAATCCAGAAAAGAAAATCAGACATGAATAAATTCTTTCACTGAATAAGTCATAAAAAAACATGACATCATCGTTATACCACTTCCTGTTGTCTTCTTTCCACCAGTATTAACATTTGCTCCTATTTCTTGCTGAAAAGTTAGTTTTGTCTTATTTCAAGTGTTCTGAGATATTTCCACTAGAAACTAGACCAAATGTACTTGGTAAGATTTATTTTTTTGCAATGCAAACATTATTTCACTCAGGATTTATAAACTTTAGGCTCTGATGTTGAAAACCTGAGAAAAAGACATAAATTAACTTTGAAACAATCCACCAGTGGTTTGTGTTTGGTGCCTAACTGGAGGAAACTGGGATCAATTTAACATTTGAGGTGGTCTTGTTGGGCAGTTTTATAACTAGAAAAGCTGATGCAGACGTGGATGTTTAGCGACTGCAACCAGCTGAATGTCAGGATGGTCAGATGCTAATCTAAGGTCAGATTATTGGTTACAGTCTGTGATTTAGAGCAGAATAAAAAGAACCTGCAGGCAAACTTTGATCAAATAAAGTTTACGGTGTCCTTCTGACCGCCTGGAGGGCTGCATGGGTGGAGTCTTTCACAGAAACACAACAATAAAGTGCCAAGCCAGGAGACAATCACAGGAAAGCAATTGAAAATCATTTGGCAGCCTTGCAACAACCACACACACAATTATCCCAGAGGGAGCTCACCGCCCCTCCTCTGCAAGCTAAAGGTGAATTTTAGGGATGGATTTATAAAAGGTTTGATACTCCTGTGTGTTTAGGAAAGAAGAGGTGAGTTAAATATTCAGGAATACTAAATCAGTCTGTGTAATGTTGGTCTTTAAATTCAAAATCACTATTTTTGGTCTAGTTTGTACAATTGAAATGAGACAAAACAAACCTAAAAGTAACTCTTCAGCAAGAAAAAGGGGCTTGTTTTGAGTAAATATTTCCTTAATATCGATGAAAAAGTACCAGCTCCCCTGGTAAATCATTTCACTTATATCAAGACATTTCCTCGTGCTTTAAGTGAAAAAAATCTGCCAGTGCAACTAATACAGTGGACTTATTGACTTGAAACAAGCTCGAATTCTTGTTGAAAAGTTGGTTTTGTCTTATTTCAAGTAAACTAAGACATTTGCAGTAGAAATTAGACAAAAATACTTATTAATATTTTGGGTTTTTGCAGTGGAAACACTCTGGAAAATTGCCAAATCTTTCCAAGTATTTTTGATCTAGTTTCAAGTGTAAATATCTTCATAAAAGACTAAATTAACTCACAAGTAACTTTTCACCAAGCTGTAGGATGTAGTTTTAAGAGTGATTAACAGCATTTTTACTGTAAAAGCACAAACAGTGAAAACACAATTGAAATAAAACAAAACTAATACAAATGTAACTTTTCAGAAAGAAAAATGAACTTTTTTATGTCAATAATTCATTCATATTTAATGTAAAAAGTGCTAGTTCCACTGACATTATTTCATTCATAATATGGGAAAATGTCTTGTTATAAGTGAAGTAATCTGCCAGTGGAACTAGAACTGGGTTGCTAGGCAACGGGCTGGGCTGGGCTGGGGTTGCTAGGTAACGGCGCAGTGCCCTTCTGTCGGAATTAAGGAATTATTTACATAAAACAAGCTCCTATATGCTGCTGAAAAGCTACTTCTGAGTTAGTTTTGTCTTAATTCAAGTGAACTTAGATAATCATACTTGAAACTGGACCAGAACTACTTGGTGATACTTTGTGTTGCTGCTTGTTGTGAGTGTTTTCCATGTTCTCTCCCTGCAGCGGGAGGCAGATCTGCAGGGCTGATATCGGGACACCCAGAGGGTTTCTTACAGCACATGAAAGCCAAACTGTTACTTCATCCAGACAATGGAGCCTGATAGGCCTCCACCCTAAATCACAGCCACTATGAGCAAAGATGAAGCAGCAAACTTTGGAGAAACGCTCATCTCCTCTCTGGGAGGCAGCTAAACTTAGCTGACCTTTGACCCTGGTCGTAAAGCCTCGTGATCCCTCGGTCACACTGGAGAGCCGTTCCAATCTGGAATAAGGAAAACTAGAGAACAGATTTGCACGCTGACACAACTTTTCAGTTCAGTAACGACATTAACAAGGTTGGAGCTGTCAAGAGACACATTTCATTTTCTGTGAAAATCTGCATTTCTGTTTCCGCAAAACTTTGTGTATATTCCGCTAATGTTGAAAAAATCCCCACAATTTCTTAATTGTGGTTTTTCCATTGAATAAAAAATGCAATTAAATCATCTGTGAATAAGTTTGTTCATGCAATAAGTTATTAAAAAACATACATACCATCATGATCCAACCACTTCCTGTCGTCTTCTTCTTCTTCATGGTTTTCTCCAGTAGTAACATCCAGTTGTTGATTATGTGATGTGAAAAAAGTGTTTCAACTGTAGTTTTGTGAAATAAACCAACTTCAATATGGTAAAAAAATAAAATAAAATAAAAACTCATCCTAGCTCCAAAACTTTTTATCAAAAACTGATTTGTTTCCATTTAGCAAATTTATTTTCAAAAGGTCAAATTGTGCCATTATAAGGTCAATGGAAACACAGTTACTGAGAAAGATTTTCTTTACTCTTCAATTTTAATCAGAAAAACACAAAATCTTACCAAGATATTTTAGATCTAATAATATCTCAGTTCACTTGGAATAAGACAAAACTAACCTAAAAGTAACTTGTTGGCAACATTTAAGGAATTATTTTAAGTCAATAATTCTTTAGTATTGATGAAAAGCTTTAGTTACACTGGCAGATTATTTAATGTATGGGAAAAATGTCTCGCTAATCTAGAATTACTGACTTAACTCAAGAATGTTTTCACACCAGTTCTGTTTAGTTTGTTTGTCTAGAAAGTCTGATTTGTTTGCGGAGGTATGAATTCCTTATCGACCAAAAAACCAAACTCTGGTGCGGTTCGAATCTGTATGTGAACACCAAACAGACTGAAGCTTCAAAAGCAGGAAGTGGACTACAGTGCAGGGCATTCTGGGTAAATACAACCAAAACAAACATGCTAGCCTAGCGCTAGCAGGAGAAATGACTCGTGATCTTTTACCAAAGACCGAAGAGAAATCCAACAACACCTAAAACCTGACACTACTCCATTTTTGTCTGCATTTTGTGAAGAAGGAAACTGAGCTCCGTGTCTTCTTCATAGATTTTTCTGTCATTTCCTTCAGTGGTTCTTGGTGCAGCGCCCCACCAGGCGAGGAGGGGAACAGCTTTTTCAGTTACTTTGGTTCGTTTGACTCACTGCAGTGTGAAAGAGAACTATACCAGCTGACAGTGAAACAATACATACATGGTGACAGTTTCAACAAATATAAAGAAATATATTTTTTATACAAGTTACATACAGCAGTTTTAATCAATATTTCGCCCATTAGGTTGCGAATAATGGTGTTTTTGTCCCTGGTGGTTCTATAAAAAACAATTATTATCCTACTATCAGAATAATTATCCTCTAAAAACACAATCACAAAGCTTTTAGCAGACCTTTAAGGGAAAAAGAACAGCAGCTATTATTAACAACTTCCACCAGGTTTTAGGCAGATATTCTCCAGAAACGTCTCAGTAAATGTGAAGAAGGTTTAAAACATCAATCTGAATAAAATCTATCTGCAAACTGAGACGAGTGAAGTAAGTTTTTAGTGAAAAGTGTTTCGGCGCTCTGGTTCTCCCTGAAAGGCCTGACTAATCGATTCTCCTGCTTTTCCCGCTTGGCTCTCATCATTTGGGTCCCCGGCGTCCCCATTTATCCGATTTATTTCGGAGCGTCCCTCCCAGTCCCGCAGCTTTCTGAGGGAATTTGATTAGTGGGAGTGTGGAGCAGACCTCACAGCCTTCGCTCCGTTTGGCCTTTCTTCGCCCTGACTGACAGCTGCATGCAGGAGGAGAGGAGCGACAGCAGCCCGGCGTTCAGCACCGTCACAAAAGTATAAAAATAACAAATTCTAACTAATCAATGACCAATCAGTGACGCCATCTACATAGATAATGGAGAAATTAATATGTTTATGTAAAAAGTTATTTAAGGGAATGCTTTTTTTGTTGTTGTTATTTGGGTTCTTCTCAAATTTTTTACGCATTTAAATATTTAGTTTGAAAATTAAATGCTTACGTTGGAAATTTTATGTTTAGTTTGGAGATTACATGTTGAGTTTGGAAAATAAATGTTTAGTTTGTAACTATGTATTTAGTTAGGAAAGTTAAAATAATTATCTGGCAACCAAATATTTAGCTTGAAAATTAAATAACTGGCTCCAAATTAAATATTTTTTGGCAGCATAAATAAATATAACTCAATTATTTACTAATTAGTTCAGATAATGAGTTTATTTGAACTAAGCTGATTATTTTTATTCAAACCAATTATTTGTGTTTCTTTCTGAACAACTGATTTTCTCCTCCATGGCTGCTGGTCTGTTTCTCTCAGAGTTTCTGTACATATTTAAGACAACTTGCAGGTGTTCATGTTTCCAGTTTGTGACCTTTGGATGACCCGGTAATGTCCCAGGTTAACGGCTCAGCCTTTAGCTCCGACCCGGGCAGGCCACCTGCAGACGAAGCCATATGGCAAATTCCTCTGAAGGTAAATTAGGAAATGTAAACAACTTCATGACACCTGCCAGCTTTTATAAGAGCATTTAAAAATCAAAGTATCGGTTTATCTGTTGCCTATTTAGTGGTTGGTTTGCATTAATTGAGTTAAATTTCTTGATTTAGTTTGTCTTGCTTAGAAGCTTTTCATCACATTATTGCAGGAAAATTTGATTTTTGTTATTCTAACTCAGAAAGGTTTTAAAGTACCTTCTTTAAATGTTCAATTTAACCTTTATTTCCATGTTTTGAAGCATTTTTGCCCATTTTCTCATAATGAAACACAATGAATAACTCCAAATCTCCGCTTGTAAGATAAAATGAGATAAGTTAAACATTTTAATGGGTAGATCATTGAAGAAAGTTTATTTGTTTCTCAAGTTTTACAGATAGAAATCACAAAGTGTCTCATAGAAGTTCTTCATAGAATACAAAGATGAGCGCAATCGGAAACAACTGACCAAAAAATACAAAAAACACGTAAAAGGGAACTTTAAGCAAATCATCAATAGAATAAAATGTGGCATGAGTTTAAAAAATTTCTACACTGTCTGTGAAAAATATAAAGAAATTAAATATGTGCAAGATTCAATGGAATCAGGACAACACAAAGATGGAGGGAGTGTCAGTCAAACTAACATCCAGAAAAGATGTGGAAATTTTCTGAATTTCAAAAGAATTCACATTTTTGGAACACAAAGACATTTTCATATTTTTTTCAGAAAATGTCAAATATTACTCTAAATTTTTTCTGTTTTTCTTCTGGTAAACTTTTGAAACTCAGAAATTTCCAAGTTTTTTTTTTTTTATAATTTCAGAGCTTAATCTCAAAATTTCTGAACTTCTTGGGATAAATTTATTCTGCTTTTTTTCTATCTGCAATGGTCCAACAACTAAACAAACAAAAACAATCTTTTTTTCTACCACTTCCTGTCGTCTTCTTGGTCATTTCCTCCAGTAGCAACATCCGGATATTGGTCATGTGACTTGTGATGAGAGAAAAAAGTGTATCCACTCCATCTATTTCAATACGGCTGAAAAACCATCTCATCCTAAAACAAAACCTTATCAAAAACCATGGTTTTTTTTATTTTTATTGGTGTGTTTCCATTAAACAAATTTATTTTTGTGATTCCATTTTGCACATTTCTATTGTTAATGGAAACTCGGCTAATATATTCACCCCTTACCGAGTCATAACTCACTACCTGATGTGTTTAGATCTCATTTATCTCATGACTTGAAGGAGAATCTTGACTAAAACAGTTAGAAAGCTTTTACTTACTCTGCTGCTTTGGACTGTAAACTCATTACGTTGGGCGCTGATTGTTGACCTCCAGGGGACTCCGTACTCCTCTCTGCGGGGAGCCGCCATCGGTCAAACAGCCATCTGTTGTTGTCACTCTGACGTTTCAGGGGAAGAGATGTGAGTCCCGGATCCCGTCTGACTTTCACTGCTTCTCACCTTTACTCCCTGGTGTTACTGGGAGCAAACTGGTTCTGTCTCCACAGGAGGCAACTGGGAGTGTTGGGATGCTGCATTAAACCTCCAGCTGCCGAAACTCTCTTCCTCGCTCTTTAGTGCTGAGGAAGTAAACATCTGATATGTCTGACATTTTTAGCCATGTTTCAGACAAAACGACAATATTTAATTCCAAGATTGCAGAATAAGTTTAACTGAACCATTAAAGCTGCATAAATTTCTGATTTCATAAATAAAGTGATGAGAGACACGGAGAAAAGGAAGGAAAAATTTAATAGAGTTACGGAAGATTAATTTGCTTTTTTTATTAATTCACTTATTAATGCCTACAAACAAACAATACCTGCTAACAAATAGAAGTATTGAACTACAAAATAACAGATAACTTATTAAAAGAGAGAACAACAAAACAAAACATAACCAATAGGTGTCACAACAAAAATACAATTATTTAATATATGTAGGTCAGGATGTTTGTTTTTTCCTTTTAATCTTGGCAGTGATTTTCTGATTTGCATCATTACTAAGGAAGCAACAAAACATGTCAGAACAAAGAGCAAATAAGTAAATAAATTAACTCACCGGCGCTGAAATGGTGATTAGAACTACTGAACATATGATATTAAAATATTCAAAGTGATTTTTATCTATTGTTGATTGCTGTTTGTGTGAGAAAATGTACAATATTGTTTGGTTTTGGTTTTCTTGAAATGCTAAATACAAAGAAATGATAACTGATCGTACTACAAGCCTTGCAAAAGTGTGCGACACTTCAACCTTTTTATTTTTTATCCCAACCAAAGATTTCATGGTGCAACAACAAATGCCTCAGTTTTATTTTAATGTTCTCATTTTAAACACAAGCTGAACATTTTTAAATCTTATTTTCTGCTGAAGCTCTGCGTTGGCACAGGAAAACCCCCAAAACAAACAAAGAGACAAATGTACTGAACAAACACAAGTGCAGTTCGTCCCACTGTCACAACACCAGAGGACTGAGATAACACGCTCTTCCTCGCATCTGTGCTCAGACTCTTCTTCATCCAGCTGGGTGGCCACGTTTTCTGCTGACCACCAGGGCGGACGCCTGCAACTAAACACATTTTTAGCCTTTAAGTTGATTTTTGTTCACCATAAGAGCGAGGTTAGCAGTTAGAGCCATGCACCGAAAACTGAAAATTAAAGTTTACCTTATTTATACATCACTGCAGTTATGTATAATTCAGTGGGTTGATTATCCAACACACTCTTGGTCAGAGTCACAGGAATCATTGTTGTTTGTTTTTGATCACTTTGAGTAATTTTCTTTCCATGAGTTTAATCAAAACTCAAGTATTAGTTTCCTATTAAAAGCTCAGTAATAGCTGAAGAAAAATCACACCAAATATATGTTGTTGTTTTTTAAAAAAGCCACAAATGCAGGAAAATTCAAAATAAATGCTAACAAAATGAAGTGAAAATGGAAGTTTAGGAAAGATTTGGAAATCAGATGTTCGGGGCTTACTTCATGAAATCTATGGAGCTAAATTGAGGCCATAAAGTTTGTTTGACAGAAAAAAAAATAAAAGTAAAAAAAATAAAAGATTTGAATCTGAAAAGTAATTTTGAAATTGGACAAAAAAAAAGGTTGAAACTGAAAAAAAAAAAAAAAACTTGAATCTGAAATGTAGTTTTGATTTTTTTTTTTTTTTTTTTTCAGTACCAAGTCTTCATTTGTACTTAAAATTTTTATATTTTACTTTAAATTTTTTTGAGCTAGGGTAAGGGAGTTAGGTTAGGGTTACTCAAACTTATTTCAGTTTCAAATGTATTTTGGGGGGGGTTTGATCAAACTTTATGGCTCCAATGTAGCTCATCTGGTATTTGTTAAAAATTACAACATTTGCAACAAGTTCAACCAAATTATTATTATCAGATTTGGAAACACCTCGAGTCATTTTTCAGTTTCATACTTTTTCTTCTTTTGGTCAAACTTTATGGCTTCAATTTAGCTCAGTAGATGCACCCAAATTTGTCATTTATACAACATTGCAACATTTGTAACAGATGTTTCAGTTTTGGTCCTCAAATTAACCAAATCTACCGGACTATCAGGTATGGAAACATCCTTAGGAGTAATTCTTTAGTTTCAAGCTTTTTTTCTTTTGACCAAACTGTATGGCTCCAATTTAGCCCCACAGAAGCACCAAAACTTTGCATTTTTACAACATTGTAACACTTAACCAAATCTGCCAGATGACCAGGTGTGAAACCACTTAGAAGTTTTTTAAAGCATGGGAATCTGTATGCATTATCAGGTAGTATCTGAAACAAGGACGACGGCCTCCAAGGACAATTACCTTTGCATAAAGTAAAAAATAAAATGAATCACTTCAGAGACGCACGTCTCAACAATAACTATACAAACGTTGAATCCTCCATGCATCTTCCCAGCTATTGTTGTGTCTCGTATGTATTTGTTTACAACTGCATTCAGTGGGATGCAGTGGGAATTTAACAACCTGACCCCAAAACAAAACAAAACAAAAAAAACTAGTGGAAAAAGGGACAAAGAAAGCAAGCTGCCGTTGTCATCTTCAAGTACTGCGGTCATCCTTTGGTCAGCATGTTATTTTCATTACTGGAGGACGGCCAGCTGGCCATCAGTACACACACATACAGAGACAGTGGACACATGTGCTCAGACAGAGAGGAGCTCCAAGCGCAAAACAATAGACATAAATATAGCAACCTCTGGGAAAAATAATACAAACGTCCATCCCTGCACCAAGAAGCAACGCCCAGTCTTGAGTTTCCTGCACCCTGACCCCCAAGCAGAAAGCACAAATCAACCATTCAGCTCTTTTTCTTTCTTAAATACAAAACTACTCTTTGCTTGTTACGCATTTTTTAATTTGTTTACATTCAGGTGAATTCATTTGTCTATCAATAAACATCTTTCAAACACAACACAGATTATCCTGTATGAGTAAACCAAAAATAAAAACAAATCTAAGAGGTTTTTTCATGTAGACCATTGCTGAGCTGAGGCTAAACAAAATTAAGTTACTGCGCTGAAAAACTTTAATCTGAACAGTTAATGGGCTTTCGAAGATGTTTTAATGTTTATTTTATGTTTCTTTGTGATGGTTCAATCATTGGCATAAAACTGAATTTAATAAATGGCCTTTGAAAATCTTCAGAGAAATTAAATCATGTCATGTAAAGGTGAAAAAAGCAGTGGGGCGAGGAAAGAGCCTTGTGGGACTCCACATGTGATTAAAGTCTGAAAGAATCCATTCAAAGTATCTTCCTTTTTACCTTATGTTCAGCTTTTCAGGACTTTAATAAACCTATATGCTTAATTCTGACACCATGAATATTTTTGATTGATTTGAGTTTTATTGTCAGATTTTATGGATGTAGGTCTAATAGTAATTCTTTAGCATTGATAAAAAACTGAAGTTCCACTGCAGATTGTTTAACTTATAACATGAGAAAAATGTCTTGTTAAAGTTAAATAAACGACATTGGGAACATTTACTGTATTATCAGTTTTAAGGGATTATTGGCATTAAACAAGCTCCCATATATTGCTGAAAAGTTACTTGTAAATTAGTTTCATTTCAGATTAACTGAGATATTTGTACTTGAAATTAAACCAGAAAAGCTCGGTAATGTTTTATGTTTTTGCAGTGTAAACCCAGAAAAGTTTACATGTTGCATCTTTTACCTGAGTGTCCATCTGTTGACTCTTTTAAAGCAACAGAAGCAGTTTTTTCTGACGCTGGCTGTCTGCAGGCCCAGTGGATCTCTGTGGTTGTCATCAGACCCCTGCAGAGGGCCGTGACCTCAAAGGTCACAGGGTCAGCACCAGGTGGAGTTAAAAGAATCTGAACCTGAACCAACAATGAGCTGCAGGTCCAGACACAAACAGGATATCAACAGCAGACATCACTGATTAGCTCAGAGGAGATTCTGTTTATGGGACGCATCCCTTCTTGACGTGAATGTCTGATTAAAACTTTCACCCAAATTTATCTCTGACTCTTTAGATTTGATTTATTTATGCATGAAGAGCTGAAATACTTCACAATGCTCCTATTACAGGAGTTAGAGCAGCGGCGTCCAAATGTTTTACCACAAATCTGGCAAAATTAAACTACAAAATTCATTAAATTAAAATAGGGAAAATTTGTTTTTTAGATTTACCTCCCAAAAAAGGAAAATAAAATATTTTTAGGAAATCTGTAAATCATTAAAGATTCGAACCTCCATGCAGAAAGCACAATCTATTAGTCATGAATCTGTTTATCAGTGTTTTAAACTGATGTGACTTCAATTTCAGAATTTTGATACATTTCAAAATTCTTACTTTCAAAATTTTGACTTTTTTCTTAAAATTCTGACTTTAATTTCAGGATTTTGACTTTTATTCTCAGAATTCAGAATTTAATCTCAGAATTTTGACTCATTTCAGAATTCTTACTTTCAGAATTTAGACTTTTCTTCCCAGGATTCTGACTTTAATCATTATATTCTTCCCCGTTTTGCAGAGAGGCACAAATATAAAAGTGTTGTTCAGGTGCTTCGCATGAACAAACACTTGTCGGCCCACCAACCTGGCTGGCTGGAATTACGTTAGTCTGGTGTAAACTTACATCTCCTGTCCTTCTGTGTCACTGTCAGAGGAAGATCATTGTGGACAGAAATAGTCCTTTTGTTGCAGAGCAGGAAGTGATATTATGGCGGGGGGAAGACTGAGAAAGGAGTGAGGTCACAAGGAGGATGAATGACCTTGGAGGCCGTCACACACTCAGGTTCCCACCGACACGCAGCTGACCAGCCAATAACAGCCAGATGTTGATCAAGCTGCTCCAAACTGACCCAAAACCAGCCAATCATGATGAACGATTATCATCGTTTACATGCTAACTGCTAATACATTGATAACCCAGTCATTATAAGCTAATTAGCATTAATAGCAGCTAATTTAACTGCTTTATTAGTAACTATTGATTCATAGTGAACTGGAGTATTTTTATTGTCTTATTTTCTACAGAAATCAACCAATTTTAATAAATAATCATTTCTACTGTGCAGTTTTGCTGATGGAACAGAAATCTTAATGCCACATCACTTGCTCTCCCCAAAATACTAAATAAAACACGTTATAAAGGTTAATTACACACAGACCTGTGTTTTCCAGCTTTTATTTCAGATAATTATGAGGATTTTCCACTTACAGGTAATAAAACATGACAATAAAAAGCAAAGTTGGTGCTGCTTCAATATGCAAATGTATTTTTGTTTCTCCAAAATTTGTTGTTTTTATGGCGTATCATGATTCCACTCTTGAAAAATAATCCCCAGAAACCCAAATCAGATGAAAAAGTAAACAATTCCCTGCAGATTATGTTTCTATAGCTTCATCTGAGTAACTCCATTTCTTGTAGAAACATAAAGTGAGAACATTGCAAGCTGGTTTCTCAGGTTAAAAGTTTCCTAAATTCAACTAGGATTACAAACTTTATCAGACTTTTCATAAATCTCTCCTGTAAAACCCAAAAGCTGCAAACTGTCACCAGGAGCTCCAGCCCCGGATCCCTGGGGTGTCATGGGAAAAAAATGTTTGGAGGAACGAGTCCTTCATCTCCGGGACGCCGTGCGTATCTGACGGTCCTGTCACTGCCGGCTCATCGTCGCGCTTTCTGTAAGATTCTACCTGCTTTGGGGAACGGCCGCCTGCTGTGATGTCACCATCTGGGACGCGCTACCTGTCAGCTGAGCGGATCCTGGCGCATTATTATTACAGAAGCTGCTCTAACGCTGAACTGTATTTGGGTTTTTTTTTTCTCTGAGATGAGAAATGGAAAGTTTTGTGACCCGTAAAACAAAGCAACGTTCAGGCAGAAGCAGCTGACAGCTGTGTCTGTGCTGACAGCAGATGGTTCGGCCATATCCTCCGCTGGAAACACACCTACACTCATACATGCTGCTACTCTCATCAGGACGCTAGCTCAAGCTTACTTTAACTTTTTCTGATGAACCCTGACCGTCACAACAGCTCATAACTCAACCTATCTACCATGAAACTGGACTCCATCAAAGATGATTTAACATATTTTGCCCAGAAAATGTCCCCAAAATATCAAGTTTTAAAATTACTGGAGCTGAGTCTTGCTTGTTTCTGTCTATCCTGAGCGTTAAATGCAGTCGGAATTTACTTGAGTAGCTTTTTCGAAAAAATTTACTTTAAATCCAAATATCCACCTCCACGTTTACACTCGCACAGGAGAATGGTTCCCAATGAATGCGCAATTATACAACCATACATCTTTGAAAAGCAGAAGTGGAGCCTTCTCCACAACCAACTAAAATGCAAAACGTGGTTTCTGGATGGTAAGTTAAGAATAAAACACTTGACTTAACATCCACTTTATACAAAAAGTGCTTTCTACCTAAATGCTGGAGCTTTAACAGTTGTGATGTTTTTGAAATGGCTCGTTTTCCAGACACCAAAAAACGGGATATTATTGACAAAGACATCTGGATGGTTTATTTAAGCACTTGGACTGTTTTTAGAAGCAGAAGAAACCCAAATAGAAGTAGAAAAGCGTGGAACATATGAATTTCATACAATAGGTCTTTCAGTAAGTCTTAGACAATATCAGACGTATGGAGAAATTTTACTGCCAAAAGTTGACAACACCAAAATGAGAAGTATATATCCACTTTGAATGATATGCAGTCACATTTATTGTTTGCTATATTGACAATAATGGGATGTTAATGTTGAAAATAATGCATTTTCTGATTAATTCAGGGAAATAATTCTACATGAATATCGGATTAGGATGTTGCACAAGAAAAAAGCTTTTTGAACAACGATTTCTTTTTTTTTTTTTTTTTTTACAGATACAATATAAAGTCATTATAATGCCTCTTTTTTATCCTTTTCATCCAAAATCTAAATTTTCTTTCCTACAATAAGTCTCCATATTGATTTAAATTATTGCACTGCTCTTAAGCAATCTGGAAACAAAAATCTTTAAATAAACTGTGTGGTCCTGAGTTAGAAGTGTTAACCTTTTTCTGACTTTCATGAAATCAGGAAATAAATCAGGATCAAAGAGCCGCTCGGCCGGCCTGTAAAATCAATCACAGATGGTTTCAGAGCTTTTCAGCTAAAGTAATTAACAATTAGCAGTTCAAAGAGTGGGTGATGGGTCAAACCAGAACACATGTTCTTCCAGAGGTCGTTCACAGCCACGCTGCTCCCTCTGAAGGGATTTATTCACCAAACTGAAACTTTACAGCCTGTTGCACGTTCAGACTAGAACTGAAATCAATAATCGATTATTTAAATAGTCTTTTACTAATTTTGTAATCGTTAACCGGACAATACAGACCCAAAAAAAGTCAATTTACTGAAAAAAATAACATATTCAGAGCAGATACTAAGTCCAAACTGGATAAATAATATATGAATTTTGCATTTGAGATTAAAAACAGTCTTTGTTTGTAAATATGTTTAACCCAAAACTCATCAAATGGCATTCTTACTTTCACCTGGTTCAAAAACTGTAAAAGAAAATACAGTACAATAAAAAAAAAATCTCTTAAAAAATCTCAATAAATCAAATAATCATGTTATTAATTGATTTATTGCAACATAAATACATTCAGATATCACACAAATATCAGCATTTTAGGCAGTAAAGTGCCTAAAATGCCGATATTGCATTATAGGCAGTAAATTATTGATTATTAATTGAATTATTTGCTTATTTGCATTTTTTTAAAAAGGCTTATGTAAATGAAAAATCCACAGAAAGTACCATTTTTTAGCATTTTATTTAATTGATAGAATAATTAGTTCATGCAGGCCTTCAAAAGCTGTGACAGTGTCCCACAGCGCCCCCTATAGGTTCTCAAACCAGAGGCTCACATTAAACTCATCCAAACACTAGAGACGTTTTTCTCTGCGTGGAATAGACTCACTGAATATCTGAGAAGCGCCTATTGTTCTGTCTGTAATCCCATTTCCTCCTTTAAATTATAGCCGCCAGTTTCCCTTTCCTCCGCCACAGAGCCCAGCGCTGATGACTTAATTGTTTTCTCAGCGGTTCGGAGCTGCTGGGCCCGATGGGCCCTGGGAACCCGCCGTGGGGCCAGGAATCTGGTGACACAGCGACTGTGACTGTGTGAAAGTCCAGCAGTAAACGCCTCCATGCGTGTCTCTGCGTGTGTTCACAGGCATTAAACCGAATGTGTGGGAAGCCGGCGGAGAGGTTTTCCTCTTCGTTTACTCAACACCGCCGATTAGCAGCCGCGGAAATGCTAATGGCTGTTTTGAGAGCCGGCTGAAGCATTTGTTTAACTACATAATCCATGTCTGACCTGCAGAGCAGCGAGCTTGTTCATCTAAAATATGAGCTGTGGGGTGTGTACTAACTTTCTAGAGGGTACTTTCACCAACTCTCCTCAAAGTGCTGATGGATTTAAATCACCAAGCAGCTCTGCACCTGATTTATGAGACCCAACACTTCAGAGAGACAAAACAAAACATATTCCCAGGGAAAAAGACACTTTGGAGTTTGTTACATAAATACTAGTACTGTCACAAGAAAAAATTTTCCTGGACGATAAATTGTCGCAGAAGTTATTGCGATAAACGATAATATTATTGTTTGTTTTCAAGTAATATAATGGCATAATAAAGCAGGGACACATTCTCAAAGCTCAATGAACTTTAAATCGAATATTTAACACTAGAACTGGAAGACAATGTTAAAGAAAATGTATTGTTTTTATATTTTATGAGGTGGTCCTTTTTTTGCCCTAAAAGGCAACTTTTAGATATATAATTATTATTAAAACTGTAACAATTCTTCAAATGATTTGAGTACCTCGACTATTAAATTTGTAAAACACTATCATGTTATTATGCAATAATTATATTGTAATTATACATTGCATTAATGTGATAGTTATATTGTATAAACATACAATCAGGAAATAAATCAACATCATACTGTATCACATTTCTACAACATAATTATTACCTTTACACTGTATAATTACCAGGTTTATACAATATCACGTAACAGCAACACCCTTACTTCCATAGGATTGATTTGGCATCTAATCTTCCTTAAATTATGTTTTCATGTTTAGCGCACCTGTTTCAACCGGATAATTATTTATGTTGCGCAATGCTCTCACTTCCGCCTATGAGTTGTTGACGAATGAGCTAACAGCTAGCAGCTAGCAGCATAACGTTCAAGTTCGGTCCGAGTGGATTTCATTGACAGATAAAGATGTCTGGAATTTTATCGTTTTTCGGGGGACCAATAACCATTCTTAAAATGACTAGAATACGCCAGCCTTTCTCCTTGCCACCCAGCAATAAAATTAGAAAGAAGAAGAGGAAGAAGAAGCCTTTCTCGTCCCGGCGGAGCTACTGCCTGGTGGTCGGTTCGGAGCGAATGGCGGAGGAGTGCGCGGTAGGTGCATTTAAATAGGTGGAGCTGTAGCTGATGGTTAGCGTAGCTTTACAGACAAAACGGAACATACATAATTTGCCACAGGGCTGGTCTGAATACACCTGAGTCCAACCCAAATAGGACAATGATCAGTTTCTGTACTGCGTCTTTCCATCACTTTCTGTTCTCATCTACGTCCAGCTTTGACCTTCGTTTTTCTGTGCATGTTAATCGTTTCCGTTAAACGCCTGCTGCGTTCCACCATAAGGGAATGATTTGGTCATTACACGAAGGCCGTTAGATGGCTTTGTAATGGTGTGTAGCTGGCGGCCATGTTGGGGCCCCGGCAGGGTTTCAGTAATGATACGTCAGTGTGCGCGCTGAAAGGTCACCGTGTTAACACGACGCGGCGATGAGTGACAAAACAGAGTTAATGTTGCGTTAGGAGAACACGGCTCAAACAAAGTAAACACACAGATGTGAACATGTGTGGGTGTAAGGGACGGGACGAAAAAAAATATATATAACAACGAGGCAGAGGAGGAGAAAGGGAGACTGAAGTCTGATTAAAAGAAAACATGTCTTCAGCTTTGAAATGAACTCCATTATTCATCATCACACAGCTGATTTTAGGAAAACAAGATTACAAGATGCTGCCTCCTGATTAGCCCCCTGATGTGTGCGGTGATGACGAAGAAGGTTTAGCAAAGAAAATTTATTTTATTTCCATTAACGACTTGGAGAAACATCTTCATAACTCTCAGTAGTCTGGTTCTGTCTGACTTTATCAGCCTCTCACATCACTGACATTACTGCAACTCCCCTCAGTCAAACATAAACATATTTGGTTTGCATGGAAACCTCAGATTCTTGGCTAAAAGCTGGTAAGCTGCGTTTGAATGTGACAGATGATAGGGACCAGAAACCTTAATCAAAAAGACATGGTACGGAGCTCTGGTAGTGCCAAAAAAAGAAAAATTAGATATTTTGGTTGTTTTGTTCTTAGAAATTACAACAAATTTCTAATTTGTTGTAACTTTTCCTCTTTTTTTTCACTGGGTTTCCGAAAAAGTACACTTCATTTGTGGTCAAATATAATAATTAACTTTTAAACAAGTATTATAATTGGGGGGAAAAAAAGCTACAATTGAGTATTAGGGCCATATAAATAAAAAAATAAAAAAATCAAATTATGAGAATAAATTTGTATGAGGATAAAGTCATGATAAGAGTAAAATCGAAATAACGCATCAATAAAGTGACAAAATTACAGGAACAAAGTCACAAAGTTACGACAAATACATTGTGCTAGCATAAAGTTGGAATAATACGAGAATAAAGTCATAATATTTAGAGGATAAGATCAAAATATTACAAGAATAACAGTTTGGGATTAAAGTTTAAATAATTATGAGAATAAAGTGGAATTAGGGTTTGAAGGAATGTTACAATCCAACTCTAATTTCAATTCTTCAATGCTTTCTAGTTAGCTTTTTAGCTAGGTAGTTAGCTGAAATATGAAAACCTATATGTTTTAAAGCTTTGAAAACAACCATCTTTAAAATCTTTTTTTTAATCTATTTTAGTTTTTTTTTAGCTAACGTGTAGCTAGTTATATCAGATAATAAATATCGTATATATATATATATATATGTGAGACATGTCATTGTGTTGCTGTCAGTTCTTTAGCTCCTGCCGTAGAGCCGTATGAGGTCAGAAAAACTAAATTTTTCATTCTCAGTGAAACGACTCCGCAGAGTGAATCATATGCTACATTGTTCGCTCCATGTCACGAGTTAGTGGGTGTTTTTCCTGCCTGAGAGTCAGTGAAACATACAATTTATTGTCATTCTGCAGATCTGAAAGGTCAAGTGAGAAGTTAGTCAGAATGATTCATGCAGAAGATGTAAATTCAGACACTGATGCCATTTCAGAGCTAAAACTTTGGTTAGGAGCAGGTTGGGTGGAAACTCACAAAAAAACCCTAACATTTCAAATTTCTCTTGTGACCTCTAGAGGAACAAAAATGGTAAAAATCAGTAAAAAGGAAAAAAATAATTGAATGAATGCTGAAATGTTTAATTTGCAATATTAAAATTATAGAAAAAATTGTAGTTTATTGAATACAGATTTTAGTTTGTTATCAGTACACACATTTATTAGTTTAGATAATGTATTTATTTCACATGATGACATAATATTCATGTTTATAAGTACATTTAGCTTATTATACAGTAAAACATTTGACTAAATGATTAAGCAAACTGTCTGCAATAAATAATGCGGCAATATATCCACACAAGTTCCTTTGACATGATTCAATCAACATCGTTTTGTGTTTTAATAACTTTATTTTCTAATACACCATTTAAAAGTACTTCAATGTATAAATGAACTGAGCGCCATGTTTTATTCCTAACAGGAAGTCGTAGTTGTTTTGAAGCAATCTGATTGGCTGTCAGGTTATAGCTTTGCGCTACGCTGCCCCCTGCGGGTTTGGCATGTTTAAAACGTCGTTCAGAGGCAAATTTGTGTGGATTCATTTAAACAAAAACTTTTCTGAAACTGATTCTGTGTGTATGATTGTATTTTTTTATTTTAATGTCACAGAGATACTTGTTTTGTGTACAATATTTTAAATTTAACTGAAAATCTGTAGCATACGATAGAGAATTAGGGAGAGAAAAATATAAAATTAACTGAATAAAGTCAAAAAAACCCCAGAAGAAAATCATAGTATTATGAAAATAAACTCATACGGAAAGAAAGTATTACAAGAATATACTTGTAATACATTTATTCTATAATAATGATTAAAATCACATTATAGAATAAAGTTATATAATATAAGAATAATGTAATATTATGATTTAATTCTTTTAAAATGATGACTTTATCCTCATAATATAACTTTATTCATGTATTATTTTGACTTAATTCTTGTGACTTTGTTTTTGTAATAGTATGATGTAAATCTTCTAACATTTATTCTCATTTATTTATTTTCTTAGCCTGGCCCTGATACTGCATCATAGTAGCCAGACCATAAAAAGAACAATGTTCAAATAGTTCACCCTTTATCTGTTCATTATTGATATATTATGTATCCAACTATTTAATGTGTATCACCATAAATGTTGTGAATCAGTTATTGGGTACTTGTACTTGTACTTGTTCAAGTACAGATTAATTTACTTTTTAAATTAAGATGTCTGAAGCTCTAATGAGGGTATAAAGTTTTTTATTCAGGTTTATTATAATGGATACTAATTAAGTTATGTCTCTAACTCCGTTCTGCTTCACTGGGTTGAGCGACATCAATCACCAAAAACACTCAGGGACGATTCAGTTTGTCTACAGACTGAAGCGGATCCTGGAACGCCGCAGGAACCGGGGCATTTATCAAACTCACAGTGGAGTCTGTGAAAATAAAAAAAGCACCTCAACGCCAAACCACAGAGGTATTCCTGTCACGACCGAGTGATCAATCCAGCCGCCATGCAGGCCATTAGGAGTTTGAAAAACTGCAGATTCGGTCTAAAAAGCTGATTGCCTGCTGGAATTAGTGACATTTTTCAGTCCTAAAAATGGATTCACCGTATTAAACCTGCAATATATGCGGTTTGCTCGGGGCTGTTGGTGTGTGAGGAGCCCTCAGAGTCAGGTCGCGGCGAGATGAGAGGAATCCGTCACTGTAAATGCCAGGCGGTTCAGTGGAGCAGTAATGAGTTAATGTGAAGGTGGAGAACAGCCATCAGTATCAGTGTGTTACACCCAGAGGAGGGTAAAGTAACACAAATTATACTCAACTAAGAGTAGAACTACTCCATCATAGTTTTACTCAAATAAAAGTTAAAAATAGCTGCCAAGAAATAAGTAAGAGTAAAAAAAGTACTAGAGTGGTGAGTAATTGATCAAATTAATTATCATCTAATATTTAAAAATTTAGGTATTTTAGGCACCAAAATGACAATAATTTATATAAGTAGCAAAAAAAATGTTAAAAAATCTGTTTCTTTCAGTAAAAAACTTATGAAACTTTATTAAAAACTGCAGGTCTGTGTCTGGTGGATTTTTGGTTAAAAACATGTTTATTTTTCACCCAGTGGGTAGAAAATCCATAAATTTTACTCAAGTAAGAGTAGAAATACTTCAAAAATAAAATTACTCAAGTACAAGTAAAAAAGTACAACACGGCAAAATAAAAAATAATAAAAAAAAAAAAAGCTACTCAAGTAAATCTGAGTAAATGTACCGGATTCTGAATAAGAGTAGCACAACTTTAACTTACCTATACTTAATAAAAAAAAAATACTTTATCATTAATAATAATGCATTATACTTAACTTTAACACCATAGTGTCAAATGGCTGAACAAAAATATTAGCTATATTGTGTTTAAAACATTTTGAAAACCACCAAACATTACAACAATACACTAGTTTGTGTTGGCCAACCACAGAAAATACCATCAAGATACTTTGTTTGTAACTTTGATTTTTACAGTGGCTTAAGGCACAAACTAGTCACCCAATTAGCCAGATTAGCTTAGCATAGCCTAACTGTATACAACTCATTTTTAGCACCGTTATGCTAACTCTATTCAATAAGTCAAAATTATTGGACCATTATAGAGTACAAATTGTAAAAAAAAAAAATATTTAATTACCCAGTTTTCCAGTTTATGAAGCTTTTGCTTATTTTTATCAAACATCAATGCCAATGGGACTGGAGATGGAAACTAGCCACTTGGCTAATTACTCCATATATGAACCCAATGCTATATCTCTGAGCTTTTAGCCGACAGAGAGAAGATCCAACAACCCCAAATTGGTTCCTTATTCTGAATGAAAACCTTCCAATCAGATTAAAGAGAATAAAGGAAGAAACAATGAAAAGGAGAGAAGAGGATTGGAGCTTTGGACTTTTCCTGATTCTGGGCAGAAAATCTTATTTCATGGTGGAGTGGGGATTTTGTTCCTAAAGAAAAAGAAACTCCATCGTATCGACTTCACCATCTGATTTGCTGAGGGGTTTCTTTTTTTACACAGTGGCAGACAATGCGGGGTTTTTTCAAAGCATTTGCTTTTAATTTGCAGCCTCTCAGGGCTTGTCATTTGGGCCTTCACGGGTTGATTGTATTACAGAAAGATACAGAGTAATTGACCAGATTAAAACCTCCCTCTTCTCTCATTTGATTCTCCACCAGAAACCACCGGGATGTCCATTAGCCCCTGATATGTTGATTAGAGAGACATATCTGATGTTCTGATAGCTGATGATGGGCGAATCGGATTTTCTGTGGTTAAATGTTAGCATGATGTCACACAGGAATCACTTTGAAAAGCCAGAGAGGCAGGAATTCAATTTGTAGCAGCAGAAACATGACGGTCACGGCTGTCAGGTGACGCAGCGGTTCTTTTTGATGTTTGGCTCAAGAACATGTTGCAGACATGTTGGAAATGTCGTCCTGTTTTCACAAAATAACAAAAGGTTTTGATTGCTGCAGTCTGAGTCAGAGGAGAACGGGTTTAAGAGCTCAGCTGTTGCAGGTCTGATGGCGTTCTGCTCACAATTAACTCTGGATTTGGCTGCCAACTTGATCCATACGGACATAATTTGTTGGTTTTTCCTCACATCATCGTTTGATCGCTTTTTGAAAGTTTTGTAGTTAAAGGTTAGAATAGATATGTGGCCTACACAAAACATATTCATTACATTTTTTGCACAAAATCATTCTTATATAATGAGATTTTAGCTTTTTTTGGGACATCTTGTCACTTTAAATCCAAATAAACTGCTGCTGGGCCATGTCAACATTTACATTCGCATGTGAAAAAGGCTGCAAACAGATGCAGAATTACGGAACCGTGCAACTTTGAAAAGAAAAAAAAACTCAGTAGACCTGAATTGCTGCAAATAAATAACTGAGAAAATTTCTGTCTAAACTCCAGATTTCAACTGAGAAACCAGCAGAAAGCCCTACTCTGAGTGTGTCTGTGCCCTTGACCTTGTCCTGCGACTTTTGACCCTGACTGTAATCCTCTCAGCCCTCCTCTGAGCTCGTTGTTTCATGCCTGGTCATGCACAGTAGCAGCAGCCAACAGTGAGTTCTGCCAATATTCATCCCTATTGTTTCTCGTCAGAGGGGCACTGCAGCTGATATCACTCAAGAACTGAACTGGTGACACTGAGGATTATTAAAAAAATGCTTCGTGTCACGTATTTGGTTTCTGCTGCTCAGCGTTTGTTTCAGAAAGATGCAACCTGAACCGTCAGCAGACAGCTGAGAGCTGCAAATCACAAGATGCTGAGTAAATTTCTGGTGAAAACTCATCAGTTTAAGAACTAACTTCAGCAAAACATTCAGGTTAGTACCGTTATAACTTTTATTTACAGATTTTTTTTAGTGAATCAGACATTAGTCATAGAGTGGGAATGTTCTTCAGTTGATAGAAGGCTGACTTTGTTGCTGTCTTTATGTGACTCTGAATGTTCAGGTTCTATAACACTAAAAGTTTGGAAAGATCTTTGACTGTTTATTTTTTGCTGCTACAAATTAAAACTCAACTAGAGTCCAAAACGTAATTCTCTATGTGCTACATAAAATGTTTTATATGAAAGCCAACAAAATTAATCTAAAATGTATTTATATTTTCAGATTTTAGAATACAATTAATCCTGTTACAAAAGGAAAGTTTTGTAACAGGAAGTAGCTTACTTCAAGCTAAGAAGTAGCTTAGATTGAAGCTGGTTACTTTTAAAAGCTAGTTGTAAATATTAAAAGCAGATTTTGCATAAGAAAAAAAAACATGTAAAATGACCATTTCTTATAAAATTTGCTTAGTGGAAACACACCAATCTTGAAAAAACATGTTTTTCAATAAAAAGTTTTTCGTCTGTAGCAAAATTTGTGTATTTTGAAAAACGGCAATGGAAACACTTTTTTTTGTATCACACAAGTCACATGATTAACAACCGGATGTGACTACTTAGAATCACAGAGAAGACAACAGGAAGGACGACGGCGCAGTATTTATTGATTTATCATGTGAGCAAATTTATTCATGTGTGAGTTTTAATTGTAATCTTAATTAATGGAAACACAGCAAATGGTGAAATTATGATTTTTTTTTTCAGCAATAGCAGAATATTGACAAAGTTTATTTCACTTTTGTAATGAAAGCGCAACTAATGATCATGAAATTGCACAAATTGGAATCATGAAAATAAATTTGCTCATTTGAAACATTAGAGAAAAAGCATTTTTTTAAGCCGGTAAGGGTGGTTTTTCAACTGTATCAAAATTAGTTTGTCGCAAAACTGCAATGGAAATACTATATTTGCATCACACGAGTCACATGACCAACAGCCGAATGTTACTACTGACAGAAACGACAAAGAAGACGACGACAGGAAGTGCTTTCAACGGCTTATTGCAAGATCAAACTTATTCACATGTGATTTCAATGACGTTTCTTGTTTACCGACAAAGTAAAGACGATGACAGAAAGTAGTTGAAAGGCAATTGCGAAATTGTTGTTTTTTCTTACGACAGAGTTTTACGCACACTTGTCGCTGTGACTCGTATATTGACATTTTTGGGTTTCACGTTTACAAAGTGTTGTATCTGTTATTTGGTTTGCTGTTTTAATTAGATTTATTGATTTTAATGCTTTTAAAAATGAAGCCATCCTCCCACAATATCAGTTAGCTCATCCTTTCCTGCTATCAGAGTTATAAAAATATTTGTTAAAGCGAGATATTTATGGAGACATGCTTCATTTTGCTGAATTTCTCAGAGGAAAACTGTTGTGTTTAGCTGGTTCTGGTGTTTAATTAGTCAGGAAAAACTCTGAATTTGTTTGTGTCAGTTGAAGTTTCCATTCAGATCATCAGTTATTTGCTCTGAAAGCCAGTTTGAGGCGGAGGGTGAAGTTATCGATAGCATCTGATGCAGCAGTGAAGGACGGCCTGTGTGCATGTGGAAGCATTAGTTTTAGGGATTAACCTCTGCAGTCGGTGACGCAGTGGCAGCAGCAGAATGGTTTTTAATGTGGGGGACGCCGGCTTTCCTGTACAATCACTGAAGCTAACAGGGAGCTGAATTTACAGCAAACTGTTGCTTTAACCATCTGGAGTCTCTTCCTTTGGACTTTTAATGTTCAGTATTAGATTTTGTATCAGTTTACATTTCTGTTTTATTCATGAATACCACAATGTTGTTTTTTTCTCCATTTTTTTCCACATGCTTTGGCCTGATTTTTATATATTTTTGTTGCCAGCATGTTCCTCCACTCTCTGCATCCAATGAGCTTCTTGAAAGATTTAAAAATGTTTCTCTATTGTTTCGGCTCTCTTGTTGTTTCCTGTCATGATCTGCAGCCGTTCTGAAAAAAAGCCAGGGTTTGTTTTCTAAAGCCAGGATGTTAGAAATAAAGTCCACCAGTGAGAGAAATATGACACCATATTAGGGCCATTCTAACTGAAAAAGAAATTCTACAAAAACTTGGAAATTCCTGGGCTCCTAAAGTCAAAAATTTGCATGAAAAAACTGAGAAATCTTGAGATTAATCTCAGAAATTTTCTAGAAAAAACAATCTCAGAAATTCTCTTTTTTGGGGAGGGAAAATATGTGAAATTAATCTAAAAAAAATTTAGTTTTTTGGCAGAAATTTCCAACTTCCTGAGCTCTGAAATTCACAGTTTTTCTCTGGAAAAATGTTCAGATTAGTTTAAAAATTTTGGAGTTTTTTTGTCACATTTATGACTTTTGCAGCTCAGAAATTCCCAATTTATAATTTTTTTTAGAAAGTATGTAAAATAAATTTCTTAATTTTTGTCTCTAGTGCTCCATCATCGAGACACATCAGCTGTTTTTCTTGCTCCCGACTGTAAAACGTCGTGTAAACACGGCGCCCGCTTTCTGAGTTTTAAGTTTTCCTTTTTCAGAGTTTTCTTCCTGCTGCTGCAGGTCTGAGCTGAAAACCGAGAGTATCCTTCTTGCTTTCAGTCACATCCATGTTTGGTTTCCCACATTAGCGCTGCTGTAGCTGCTGTTATGATAACACGGCCGACCCGACTGGCCGGCCGGCCGGCCTCTTCCTCCCCTCCAGCCTTCCTTGACGGGAACCTTTGCCCCATTGTTCTGTCGCTCTCTGTTTCGCCCGCAGGATTGTTTATCTGCTCGCTCGTTTTTTTGTTTTTCTGAGCTCCAACATTGCCGTTTATTTAACCTGCCTGTCAGAATAAGCACATTCTTCTCTGCTGCAAGGTTAGCGGTCAGTCATATCTACGCTGCATGTTTGATTCCCATGCTCACTGCTGATGAACTCGTATGAAAATCCTGACCTGAAATGTAAAAGAAGTTCCTCTATTTCTTGGAAAGATGACTCCAACAATGAGGAGATAAGAGGATGAACTCCCAGCATCTTTTATTCTCTGTCTCCTCTCAACCATCCGATCCGTCGGTGTTTGTGTTTACAGCGCAGCTAATCCGCCTCACACTCACTTCCTTTGAATTTAAGAAGGAAAAACAACTGAGTTGCTCCTGTCACTGTTGACTGCATCAAAACAACAGGAACTGAACCAGCTTAAAACGCTACTGATCTAATAAAATAATCAAAAAGGTTAGAATATGGCAGCTTGACTTGACAACATGAGCTAAAAACGCAAAAAAAAATGGACTTACACTGCAAAAACACAACATTTTACCAAGTATTTTGGTCTAGTTTTCTGTGCAAATGTATTAGTGCAGGTGAAATAAGACAAACGTAACTTAAAATAACCTTTTAGCAGGTTTTAAGAGTTTGCTTTATGTCAATAAGTCATTAATTTTGATGAAAAAGTTCTTGTTCTATTGTCATATTATTTCACTTGGGAAAAATGTCTCATTGTAGATTAAATAATCTGACAGTGAAACTAATACTTTTTATCAATATTAAAGAATTATTTACATAAAACAATCTCATATCTTGCTAAAATGTTACTTGTTAATTTTATCTAAACTTTAATGAGTCTTTATAGCCAAATGTCTGGTTGAAAAATTTAAAGTTTGCAAGAAAGAAATCTGAAATTTGTAGTTTTTACTTGCAAATTTTCTTACAAAGTTTCTCAGATTAATCCCAAAATGTCTGAGGTTTTCTTGCAAAGTTTTAACTAGTTGAGCTCCGAATTTCTGAGTCTTTCTGCTGGAAACTTTTGACTTTTGGGGCTCAGAAATGTTCACATTTTTTCTAAGAAACTACTAATATTAATCTCAAAATTTCAATTTTCTCTTGAAAATTTGTGACTTTTGGAGTTTAGATATTCCAACATTTTTTGTCTATAAAATATGCAAAAGTTTACTGCATTTTTATCTACAGTGACTCTACTATACTCTTGTAGCAAAAAGTTTTAACTATTTTTTAATACTGTATCTATAAATAGGTCTAAAGTTAATTAATATATTGAAAATGAAAAAAAAAAAAAAAATTATTACATATATGTAAGATGTACCGTTTGGGGTAAAGATTGTGCCGTCAACTTAAAGGAGCCTTAAGGAATAAAAAGCAAAACTCTCAGAAATCAGAATACAAAATAATCAAATTCACTTTAAATTAACTAAGAACATCTGACTGCTTGGAGAAATTATGGATTAGGAGTTTTGCACAGAAGATGTCTTAAAACACAGAATATTCAGAACATAAACAAAGCAGGTCTAAATTTAATTCCTGAAGACATTTTGTTGTTTATGAGAGAAAATCAGAATGTAAAAGTGTGAATTTCAGTGCTGAAACTTCCAGCTGTGTTTATTATCTGAGGAAAGCTCCCTCTCTCCTCTGTTTGCTCCCAGATCAGAATCACTAAGAAACTGTGAAGAGGTGGAATAAAAACCAAGCCGCCAGGTGCTAAAAGGCCTGAGCGCTTAAACACACAGAGGAAGAAATAATCCAAACACAGCAGCTGTCAGATCTTCATTTCACAAACAAAGCCAGCATTTAATCCGACCTTTTAGCCACAGAGAAGGAGCAGAGCTTAGAGTCTGGTTCACTTCACCATACTCCTAAACTTCTATATGAAGAGAAATAATACGGTTTTGCAGACTGTGTCCATTTTTTAACCCTGAAACTAAACCCAGAACCAGATATGACACAGTTTGAACACTTTTAAAGAAAAGTTTACCTAAATTTCATGTCTAATTATGGAAAATTCAAATCAAGTTGAAAATCTTACCAAGTATTTTTGGTCGAGTTTCTAGTCCAAATATCTTAGTACACTTTAAGTAAGACAAAACTAACTTAAAAGTAACTTTTCAGCAACATATAGGAGTTTGTTTTAAGTCAATCATTCCTTGATATTGATGGAAAAGTTCTAGGTCATTGGCAGAATATTTACTTTTTATCAAAAAACATTTTATCTGCCAGTGAAACTACAACTTTTTCATCAATATTAAGGAATTATCGACTTATTTTTGCCTAAAAGTTACTTAAATCTTATTTCAAGTGTACTATAACATTTGCACAAAAACTAGACAAAAATACTTGGTAACGTTTTGTATTTTTGCTGTGTGGAACGAAGGAAGTCTCCCCTACAACGCAGAAATGCAAAAAATAATTCAATAAGTATTTTTGCTTAGTTTCAACTGGAAACATCTTAGTTCAATTAAAATAAGACTAAACTACATTAAAAGTAACTTTTCAGCAAGATGCAGGAGCTTTATATTGACTTTAAAGAAAAGCGCGAGACATTTTCCAGTGTTCTAAGTGAAATAATCTGCCAGTATAGGCAGATTAACTTAAAAATACAAACAATAATTGGTAATATTTTGTGTTTTTGCAGTTAAAATAACTCTTCTTTGTGCTTACTCACTTTTCCACAAATTTCTCCCTTCATGTGGCGTCAAGCAGCTGAAGAAAACCATCTGCTGTCTGGTTGAGGACCTGAAAGACCCTGAAGTCGTTTCTGCTGATGGCCTGATAGAGACCCGATGCGTTCATTAGGAGCAGAAAGCCCCCCTCCATTAGCCGCCATTGATTTAGCTTCATCCAGCATTGATTGCTATCAGCCAGGTGGCGTGTTAGCCCGAATCCTGGCGGCCTGGAGGTTCTGTTTGGTGTAACGTTAGACTAAGATGGTCCAGGTCCAGAATCAAAGGAGAGCTTAGATGTGATAACGCCGATCCGGAGTGTTGCTGCTGTTCTAACAGCTGACCTCAGATTTCTGATAACATGACCCAAATGAGCGTTTGGCCCGGCTGCTTCCCAGCTACATTTTTTAAAGAAGTTCCTGCAGAAGTTTCTGCAGGAAGGGAGAAAGTCTGAAGAACTTTTTAATTGCTTAAAGTAGAGAAAGAGGTGGAAAATATGACCAGGATAATGAGCGAGGCGATTTAATGGCTTGTTTCCATCAAATTGGCTTGCAAAGTTTTGAGCAAACTTTAAAAGAAAAACAAGAAGAAAATGTTAGTCAGGCTATGGAGCCCCCTAGGGGAGAACAGGGGAAATGTTTCTATTGCGTTACCTCAAAATGAAAATTGCTTTCCTTCGCAATAAGTTTGTACAACAGAGTATTACAGCCATACTAAGACAAATACAATAAATAAAATTTTGAAAATAAAGTAATAAAATTATTAAAATAAAGTAATACAATTATTAGAATAAAGTCTGCTTTATGAGAGAAAAGCACAAGTATTACGGAAATTAAGGCGTATTACAAGTAAGTTGTAGCATTACGACAAAGTCGTATTGTTACAAGAACAAAGGCATAGTGCGAGAATAATTTTTGTAGTATTATGATAATAAAGTCGTATTGTGAGAGTAAAATTGCAGCGTTATGAGAAAGTCATACTGTTACGAGAATAAAGTCATATGAGAATAATTGTCTAGAAGAAATTTGGACATTTTCTGAGTTTGTCAAAAAGTTAAAAAAAAAATAAAAAAAAGTCGGCTTTTGAAACTCAGAAATTTCCAAAATTTTTCCTGGAATATTTCTCAAATTAATCTCAAAATTTCAGATTTTTTTAGCTGAAATTTAAACCTTTTTTCTATCTACATCGGCCCTAACAGACGGTCGTATTCCTGCCTTTACGTATAAAGCCTGAGAAAATCTGTTTTACGGAGGTGAAGGGGCAGAAAAGGAGAGACAGCAAATTAATAAAATAACTCCTTCCTCCCTCCTCTTCCTCACATGACTGCATGTTCAATTAAAAGGCAGGTGGAGGAGGAAGAGAAGGAAGAGTATTGATTGACACTTGGAAAGTTAATCCCCGACCAACGGCTCCTGGTAGGAAGAGGGATCCTGACAAAAGGCCGGGATCAGCGACAGGGAAGGAGTAGAGACATGGGAGGAATAAAACATGGAGGACAGAGATGCTGACTGGATCCATGCTGGCAGCTTTAATCGGATTTATTTCACTTCTCAATTCTGGTTCTTCACTGAAATGTTCATAATTATTCTCCAATTAAAAAGGTTGTTCTTCTTAGTTCTGTTCTCATTTCATCTTCCTCATATAATTTAAGAACATTTGCATATTTTAAAAGATTTAAAATAGTTCCTCTTTATCAATAATAATAATTCAAAATGTATTTATTACTAAGTGTTTAAAAGAAAACCCCATTCAGAGATTAAAAAGACTCTTGCTTCCATATGATACTCTAAATAGTTTATAGGAGATACTGACATAAAATCCATAAAAAGCTGATGTTGCAAAAACACAAAATCTTACCAATTACTAGTAAACACACCTTAGTATACTTAAAACAATACAAAACTAACTTTTCAACTAGATATAGGAGCTTTGTTTTAAGTCAACTCTTGAATGTCAATAAAAAGTACAATATAGAGCGGAGCAGCTACTGACAATGTGAGTACTGTTGATAATAGTTATATGAATGTATGGATGTTAATTAGCACTTCTTACTGCGTTGATTGGCTGCTGGTGTAAGTTTTTAGCCTTTAAAATGTTTGTTTTTACTGGCAGTGTGATCGTGACTTAGTATTAAAGCTAACTTAGCTATTAGCCTTGATCTTTTAGCCTTGAGCCGTTAGCATTGAGCTGTTAACCTTGAATTTAGCCGTTAGCCATGAATGTGAAAGCAGCTAATTAATATTCTGAGTTCCTTTATATCAAGGCTTAAAACCCAACTTTTTGGAATTGCTTTTGATTAATAATAACTGGAACATTGATCACTTTGATGTGTATTGATGATTTTGATGTTGGGATTTGATAAATTGTAATGTTTATTGCTTGTTGCTGAAATGCACCTCACAAACAAACCTGACCTAAATATGACAGCTTTCAGAATAAGTTTTTAATGTCTTTTTAATTCACTCTAATTACAGTTTATTTTTCTAAGCTTCTTTCTATTAACCGTAGAGCATTTCCTGAAGTTCCTCCACCTCTCTTCAGCTCAGCCCAGCCCCACAGGGATCTCCTGTTCGCGCCGCAGACGCCATTTCGTCGAGTCTGCCTCCTGCTGAGCTGCAGGTCGATTTTAAGCCAACACGCACCATTAACGGAGCCATACTGGCCTTTGTGGTGGACGGGGGGTGGAGGACGCACCCCGCTGGCGCTGGAGGCTCGGACGGAGCATCAAGCCTCACGGAAGGGTTTTACTGCTCTGGCAGCCCTAATGAGGAGGAGCAGGTTAATATTTTAACACTTGTGGCTATTCTTCAGCCATATGTCAGCTCTGTGTGTGACTCAGTTTTTACATATATCAGCTTAACTAATGTTTGTGCTCATCTAGAAGGAAGAAAAAAGTGATCCTGGGAAGGGAGTCTCTTAATTGTCCTGGAAAAACGGCTTTATACAGGTTAGGATGGCGATACAAAACATCTTCATGACACTTTTTGCACAAAATGAGTCAAAAATAATGAGATTTTATTCTCCTCCTTTCAGAATGAGCTGCTTTAGGGTTTTGTGTCTAAATCCAAATGAGCTGCTGCAGGCCAAGACCCCCAAATCAACATTTACATTCTCACATCAAAATGGCTTCAAACAGATCTGCAATTATACAACCTTACATCTTTGAAAAGCAGAAGTGGAGCCTCCTGTACAGCCAACAAGAATCCAGCAAGTGGTTTCTGGATGGTAAGTCGACAACAAAAGCAGTAATGTTCCTCAGTTGTTTGGCTGTTATTCAGACATGAAGTTTTTAGGTTTTTTATGAATTGTGTTTTTAGCTTCCATGAGGCTGTGAACAGTAAAGATTATCATCATAATCTTTAAACAAAACACTTGTCTTT
Source organism: Brachyrhaphis roseni (assembly GCA_903066815.1). Taxonomy (NCBI): domain Eukaryota; kingdom Metazoa; phylum Chordata; class Actinopteri; order Cyprinodontiformes; family Poeciliidae; genus Brachyrhaphis; species Brachyrhaphis roseni. The sequence continues at coordinate 66,954 of CAEFZY010057044.1, forward strand.
TCCAGCAGCCATTGTACAGCACATACATTGGTACATCGGTGCCTTTCGAATGTGATTTAACATTCCGGAGGGTTTTTGAAACGGTTTGTTTTCCAGACATAAAAAAATATTAATTTATTGCTGAAAACATCTGGTTGTTTTTGATTTTTTTAAGAGCTTTAATGCTTCCTGGATTTATCTTTGGTCTGAAGAAATTCTCTCTTCCCTTTTAGTCGCCCAAACTGCTGTAACATATCAACATTTGGAATGGAAGCACAGCTTGTTGGAAATGCTAGGTTTTATTATTTAGGACAAACCCAGTGAATGAAACAGTGAATAAGGAAGAAACCCCCGGCTGTTCCACCTCTTAACATCTGGAAAGACCCTGACAGGAAGCTATCCGACACACTGGCCCCTAACAGCAGCAGGTGAGGTCAGAAAAGAAAGGTCAAGTCACTGGTCTGGATCGCTGGGTGTCACAAAATGCCTTCAGGACGTGTTGGAGGGGGAGCAGACCATCACCCTGTTGAAGCAACGTTTGCAGGTCCTACTCAGATCCTAACGTTTAGATTTCCTCACAGGATCTGTCATAAATAACACATCACACACAAAACATCTGTCCTACACAGAAAAAGGCCAGAACAATAAACATTACAATCATAGCCAACAAAATTATAACATCTCTACTAGTAAGATGCTTCAACTCGATGAGAGTTGATTGATTATCTCAATTAGGCTGACCCTGACAGTTACAATACTTTTTATTATTTTGCTACACTGTAAAAATACAAAAGTTTACCAAGTTTTTTTTGTGCAGTTTCTACTGCAAATGTCTTAATACACTTGGAAAAAAAGACAAAAGAAGCAGGCAAGTAACTTTTCAGCAAGATATGATATTGACTTAAGTCAGTAATTCCTTGATATGAATAAAAAATACTGTTAGTTCCACTGGTAGATTATTTCATGACATTTTTCCATGTTTTAAGTGAAATAATCTGCCAGTGGAACAAGCTAGTAGCAGGGGGTGCTAACTAGCTAGCCGGGAATGCTAACTAGCTAGCCCGGGATGCTAACTAGCTAGCCAGGGATGCTATTTCTAGCAACTAGCTGCTAACTACTTCCAACTATCTAGTTCCACTTGCAGGTTATTCCACTTACAATGAGACATTTTCTTAATAACTGTACAGTACTTTATGTTGAAATGTTGCCCTTACTGGACACTTAGTTGGTCTTTTTTCTGTTTTTACATATTTTATACTCTCATCTAAAAGGATTCTTATTCATTTTAAAATCTTTCCTAAATCTGTCTCTGTGTTCCTGTCTGGCGTGAACCTGAAAAACCTGAAAAATTACAGAAAACATTGACTCCTCTAAATCAGAACTGAAACCTTTTTACTCGATGCTACAATATGAACCATCTGTAATCATATTTTTGCAGCGACTCCCCTTCACTCTCATGTTATCAGTGACAATCCAAATTTTTTTTCTCCCAGATTGAAGCGGCGACGGCTCCTTTTGTCCTCACTTGTCATAACATTTATTGTAGCCAGCAGAGGTGAAGGGGCAGCAGCTCTCAGTTCGGGTTTCTTTCTCCTTAAAAGCATTTTTGTTTCTCAGTCAGGTGTGTGTGTGATTTCCTCCTGTGTCTGCTTCAAACGAGCAGTTTACCTCCGGCAGGTTTTTAACTTTTGACACTTCTGATGTCCTTGAAGTTGCAGGAAAAATGTGCTTTGGACTGCTTCGAGGCAGTGGAGCTGCATGTGTGTGGGTGTGTGGGGGTGTGTGTGTGTGTGTGTGTGTGTGTGTGCATAGATAAAGCGAGAAATAACTCAGGTCTGCACCTGAAATCGGATCCGTTCATACTTCATGATCATTTCACACATCCTACAGGTGGAGCAAAGAAACAGATATGCAAACTTAACTTCAAACAGATTCTACCTTCTAAACTCTGTAAAAACACGCAGAAATTATTATTAAGAGAATAAACAACAGCGCATTAGAGCCTTTCAAGATGGAAAGAAAAATAAAGGTGCAGCAAATTTCCACCAAAAGACTCTGAAATGTTCTTGCACAAAAAAGTAAATTTCTGAGTTTAAAAGTCAAAAGTTTTCTAGAAAGATTAATCTAAAAACAGCTATCTAACTAGCTAGTTGAAATTATGAGAAGATTTCTGAGTTTGAAAAGCTGAAAATTTGTTTAAAAAGCATCAAATAGTTTTAGACTAAACTCAGAAGGATTCTACAAAAAACCCTTAAAATTTTGATTTTGAAAATTTTCTAGAAAAAAACTGGGAAATTTTAAAGAAAAAGAATTGCTACAAAAAATGCAAAATTTTGAGATTGTCAGAAATTTTCCAATCAACTTGGATATTTCTGAAAAGTCAAACATTTATAACTTTTCAAACTCAGAAAATTTCTGGAAGTCAAAAGTTTTCCACTTGTGGAACTCGGATATTTTTCTAGAAAATTGATTAGCTTAATTTCAAATTTACAGATTTTTTCTTTTTAGCAAATTTTTGACATTGGGAGCTCAGAAATTTCCTAACTTTTTGGTGAAATTTTACTCTTTCTTATTTTCTGTCTACAGTGGTCCACACGTTTATCTTTCCCCATTTGGTCTGAAGCAGCAGCCCATTGTGGGGAGCTGCTGTATAGCAGGAAGGCCTGGTAATGTTCCCAGGGGAAACGGGAGCACGGCCCTTCAATGGACATTGTTATTAGGCTGCTTTCCTTAGAGTGACCCGCCCCGCCGTTCCTGCTGCTGATTAATGCAGAGATGTAACGTTTGCAGCTTGGAGCATCAGCCGACAGTCAATCAAATAGTGTGGTAGGATAAAGATCTACACAGTTTTTATTATTATTTAAAAGGTGTAATGCAGGTTGTAAACTTAGATTCATAAAGCATTTTTCTCATCAAATTATGCCCATACTCAAAAAAGCATAATTAAAACCCAAACACCCAGTTGAGATCATCAATTCATGAATTGAAAAGGGAGTGAAATTATCTGGTAGTGAACTAAATTCTTCCGAATACTTTGGTCATTTGGTCATTTTTGGTCTAAGCAAACAAAAATCAAATGTGGTGTTCCTCTTGGCTCCATTCTTGGGTTACTAAAAACACAATTGAGGTTGTTGACTAGTCAGCTGGAAATATGAGTGATATTCCCTGGTATTGGGCTGATTTGGTCCAAATACTTCGGTAAATTGATCTGAGTGAACAAAAATCAAATGTGGGGTTCCTCAAGGCTCCATTTTTGAGTCACTCAAACATACAGTTGAGACTCTTGATTTATCAGCTGGAAAAGTGAGTGATGTTTTCTGACTTTGGGCTAATTTGGTCCAAAAACTTTGGTCATTTGGTAATTTCTGGTCAGAGCAAATAAAAATCAAATGCGGGGTTCCTCAAGGCTCCATTTTTGGGTCACTCAAACACACAGTTGAGATTATGGGTGTATCAGCTGGTAAAGGGAGTGATTTTCTCTGGTTTTGGGCTAAAATGGTCCAAATACTTTGGTCCTTTGATAAATTCTGATCTGAGCGAACATAAATTAAACCTGGGGTTCCTCAGAGCTCTGTTCTCGGGTCACTTTAATAAGATTTCTATGTAGGGAATATTGCATCTTATATCACACATTTGGCAGAGAAACACAACTTTATATCTGTGTCCATATTAGCAGTAAGTTGGTCTTTCAGATGATGTAATTATGCTGGAGAAAGTTTCTTTTTTATATCCGGCACTACTTCTGTTCTCCACTGATCATTGTTTCTTGTTTTTTGCAGTTTAACCTGAAACCTCTCTGGATTTCACTTTATTGCTGTAAGTTTTTTCTCCCCCTCCGTTAATGTCATGAATACAGTGAGAGACATACAGTTTGGATAAAACCATTCACCCGGAGGCGTCAGCCATTGTTCTTGAAAACATTTCCACACAGATACTTTTTAATTCCCTCACCTTCACATCTGAAGCTCATGTTTAGAAAAGCTGAAAACGCCTTCAGGCCGATTCAAACTGACGTCTCCAAGCTGCGCTGTGAGAAAATGTTTGAGACGTTCGTTCCTCGCTCAGTGATTTATAGGTGTGAAAAACACAATGAATGCAGAGACGATAAATCAGGATTTTATCAGCTTTGACATTTGAAATGTTGTCTGAAGCAAAGAACCTGCTAAACGGAAATAAAAGAGGTATTTCATCAAAGCAGAAAACAAAAATTCAAAGAGGAGAGTGAGATCTGCTGGTTTTTCTGGATTTTAACCAGTTTTATTTTAAATAAAAGTAAAAATGGATCCAATCAGTCCATTGCACTGAAAAAATACCAAGTATTTTTTTGTCTAAATTCTTGTGGAAACAATTAAAATAAAGCAAAACTAACTTATTAGTAAGTTAGTTTTGTCTTGTTTCAGGTGTACTAAGATGTTTCCACTAGAAACTTGACCAAAAGTACTTGGTAAAATTTTGTATTTTTGCAGTGCAAATCCAGTTTTTTGTTTGGAAACCTTAGAGAACAACCTGTTCATTAATGGCGCTGAAGTTTTAGTTTATGCAGGAAAACGTTTCCGTTCGGACCGCATTGACGGGCGGACCTGGTGCTAATGAGCCTGTTTCTCATCCTGCGTTTGTTGGATTAACTCAGAATGGATCTGATGGAGGCAGGGAAGCAGCTGAAAAGGGAAGCGAACAGAGAGGATGTGGGGGAGAGAAATCGCTCCGACCCTCGGGGGGTCGGCTTGTCTTTCACCCTCTCCATCTCTGGGAATCAACTCTCACTCTTCACCTCAACGCACCACTATCTCCCAGCTCCTTTGGGATTCAAATGATGCCTCATTAGCACTTATTGGATTGTAACTTCCATGGGATGCAAAGTGTTTCTTTTTGTCTTTGTCTGAATGAAAAGAGGCTCTGGTTGTGTCTCAGAGAAATGTCTCAGTTTTCCTGGTTTCCGCTTCTCTTCTTTTAGCTCAACAAGGATTTCCAGCTTGTTTCAGCAGTCAGGATTCAACTTGTCCTCTTTTTGGACTTCTCGGCGTCCCTGGAGGGCCTTTGTCTCTCCCTGATGAGGAAACTGCATTAACAGAAGACACAAAACAAAGTCATTAAAGCAGAGAGTCTGAGCTGTTATGAAAGGAGTTCACACACTTTGTTCACAAGCAAATTTTGCTGAACAGTGGCGCTTTGTTAGCAAAAATCATTCGTTCAGGCTAACTGGTTGAACCGTTTCAGTTTTGTTGGTTACTTTTTTAAACCTTATTGGTTACGGAGTTCCACAGGGCTCAAATCTTGGACCTCTTTGATTTAAAGGGCCAGTATTGTGTCGTTAGCTCCACATAGTGCCATTTCATAACATAATCATCTAACTATATCACATTCAGTTGTTATAAAAATTTAAATATATCAAATATGATTTAATAGAAATTTTACCTGATAATTTATCGCCTTAAAATTGGGCTTATAAGAAATCATATTAAATGTGTCTAAATATTAATTAATTGACATGTTAACAAATTAAAATAAAGTAAGTTTGACAAACTTAGGCCAGCTACATGTAAGAAATTAACTCAACTTTTTTTTTTAGGATGGAGCTCAGTTTTCTTTTTTTCAGTGAGGGTACAAAGTATTTGATTAATACTAGATAGATAGATACTTTATTGATCCCCAGGGTGGAATCAGTAATTCCACTGAGGAATTAATCACCCCCTGGTGATTTTTTTATTTTATTTTTATTTGGGTTGCATGTTTTAAATTATTATCATGAGGATTTTAAAGTTTAGTTTTTTAAGTAATTTGGATAATCTTTTATATTTGGATAATCTTTTATATACTCTTTTGGCTCTTGCAGCTTCAGAATCCAGGAAAGTTTCATAGCTGAACTTGAATCACCTTTTCAGGTGTTTTTCTTTAACTCTCCTCCATAAACAGACTCCATGCTTTGTGTCTGGACCAGATTCTGCTTGTTTCTGCAGATACTCAGATGCTCTTTGACTTCCCAGGATGTTTGAGCTGTAATAGACGGATTAACTCTTTATTCCCGTCGTCCCTCGGGGGACAAATCTTCAGCTTCGTTCTGTTTGTGTTTTTAGGATGACAGGAGATCATCCGGGATCAGCGCCGTACACATTTCCTCTTCTTCCTCTTTGTTGGTATTTTCTTTTCAGTCTTTAACTCTTTGTCCTCTCTGAAACTGGTTCATTACTCTCTGCCTCATTAACAATCAAAGGTGATTCTTTTTTCTTTTTCAAGTAAAAGGATTTCTTCATTTGTCCTTTTGAAACAAGGCAGAAAATAATCATCTTTTTATTGAATTTTGGCAGAAAACAATTAAAATAAGTCAAAATGCTGTGCAAAAGAGGTTGACCTGACAGTTACTTTTTTCACTTTATTTTTTGATTAGTTTTGTTTATTGTTTCATGAGTCTAGCAGTCACCACAAAGATATTTCTGTGTGCTGCAGTTATTTAGTGTGCATTCTCTTGTTTGTGTCTAATAAGACCCGTGTGTGTGGTTCTGATCCAGTTTTTCCTCAGGACCTGCCTGGCATTGTGCTGCTTCCTGTCCTGCCAGACATTATGGGGACAAGTAAGAGACGGACATGTGCGCAGAGACACGCAGAAATACACACAATAGGTAGGTGTTTTCTCTCAGGATTCACAGCTGTAGCTAGCTAAGTAGCTAGGCAGCTAACTAGCTTGCTAATTAGCAAGCTAACTAGTGGACTAGTTGGTTAGCTACTGTTGCTATAGTAAAGAGAACCACTTTCAGCTGCAGCCAGAGATTTTATAAAGAATAAAACCAATTTCAGGGATGTTTTTTTATTTATTTGTCAGGATAGTGCACGTTAATCACATTTATAATGTAAATGTGTGGCAGTTAGCTAAAACAAGCTAATTTCCATCAGTAATCCCTTGGCAGATGTTTTTTTGTTTTTTTTATTAGGATCCCCTTTAGTTTCCACCGCAGTGGTCACTAATCCACCTGCCATCAAACTGGTATGGTATTAAAATGACATTTTATGATATGAAAATTTAATATCGCAAAATTAGTCATTAAACAAACTACACACATAAACCTTGATTTAAGAAAATAGAATTTAATAAAACTAAGATTTCAGTGCTCTTTTAAAAGAAAGTGTGCTCTTTAAATTTCTAAGACAAACTTACGAACTTAATTTTGTAAGTTTGTCTTAGCACAGTTTGCAATTAATTTTATGTTCAAATCAACCTATAAATGAACAAAATTACAAGAAACAGTCAGACCAGTTTAAACCTAAAAACAATACAAATCCTGAGCTTCAACAGGAATAAAGTTAGCATAGCTTAGATTGAAATAACTTGAGCTAACTGTCGCTCAACTTTCTGACAAGAATTTAGTGAAATTACATTTATTTTTATGGCAGCAGTTCACAAACAAAATGTTTTTTCAGGCACTTTAAAACTTAAATTAACCCAATTAATATACAGAACTGTAGAATCAGTTCAGTCCAAACATACAGATTTAATGTCAGTCATATGTGTCTTCAGCATAAACCAGGTGCTAGAGGTCATCTTGGGTTGCTAGGTAACGGGCTAGGCTTCCTTGGAGTTGCTAGGTAACTGAGCAGCGCCTGCTGATTTGTTTTTGAAACGACTCGTTTTCCAGTCACCAAACAACATTAACTTATTGCCAAAAACATCTGGTTTTAGGGTCTGCTAACACTTTACTGTGAACTGTAAAAGTCTTTCTCGTTTATTTTACTTTTCTTTCATTTTTTTTACCCTTCTGTTGGGTTTCCATCCTCCCTTTCTCATCTTTTTCTTGTTCTCTCATGGGGGTCTGCAAGCTTTAACAGTTAATTTAACTCTTTATTTCCTTGTGGTTTCTCTTTGTTAATCTTTTAGAGAGATTACATGAGATTATCAAGGATAAACCCACAGACTGAAAAAAGAGAAACCTCTAAAACTGAATAGTGCATTTTCTTCTTTTATGTCAAAATAAAAATCTATTTTTATTCTGTTTTTAAGTAAAGGATGTACAAATTTAGCTTAGCATTTTAAAGTAAATAAACTGTTGATGTATCACAAGTTTAAGGAAAACTATCAGAACTAATAGAACATTAGTTACTGTCTATAATTATATAAATATGATTCTCTGTAAATGTTTGTATTAAAATATTAAAATGGGCAAAATGGATTTAAAGTTTTATAACCATGTTCTGTGGTAAATGATAAATGATATGGTAATAGTGTGAGAACTATAAGAACTATTACTTATTTTTTTAGGTAACTGTAATTGTGTGAATGTGTGTCACAGCAATTATAGTCCCACAAACACAAATACTGCTCTAGAAAAACATTCCCATTTGTAATATGCTTCTTTAGGACACCAGCCACTTAAAGGAATGTGATTTATATAATTATAACTAACTGCATTTAATCATGTTGTTAAATTTATTAGTATTTATTGATACTGTTAAGTGAACAAACAACAGAAAAAACAGTAAAAATAACTTTTTGAACAGTTTTGGGGGGTTTGAAACATCATTAATTGGAATTTATTGTGACAATCATAAATCTGAATTCTTATCATATTTAGAAATTTATCTTGATAAACCATAAACGACGCGGTAAATGCGGACCCTACAAATATATAAACCTTTATATCAGTTCTTTCTATCCCTCAACGTTGTTTCGTCTTTGTTTCCTCCTTCCAAACTAATCTGCATCTTAGTGGTTGTTGTCTTCATCTGTAATTATCCAGCACCGCTCCTCCTCTTCATCGCCTGGTTGCCTTTGTGATCCCTGCAGCTCTGCGTCGTGCCGGATCGGTTTCAGGTCTTTGGATGAAGAGATCCAGGGGGTTGAGTGGGAGGTGAAAGGGGGTAGCGAGGGCCTGTGATCCCTTCTGTGTGCATTATTCGGCCTTGTTTGCATGGATAAGCTGCTGTTGAGGAGAAAGTATAGAAAGAGAGAGAAAGAACGGGGGAGGAGAAATTGGGGCATGGGATTGTTGGAAGTTTTAAAGATATTATCCGTCAACACAAACCCAGTGGTTCCTGTTTTTAAAGTTATTTTAATGTCCAAACATGGCAGCTGGCATCAGTATTTCCACCGCTGATTGTGACGGCCGTTTATGATTGTTGATAAGGTCACAAAAGAACCAGACGCTGTTTGAGCCTGGTTTTGTGGGCAAACGTAAACTTTCACTCCGGCAGAACAAAAACAAGAGCAGAGATGAGATGGAAATTCAATAACTTGAGAAAAATAATAATAATCTGATGAAGTTGGTTTGAACATACAAATAAAATAAACTCTTTTACAATGAAGGACAGTCAAAAGAATATAAATATTTGTAAGTTTGTTCCTTATTCAGTGTAGAAATATTTAAACTGAATAACTGAACAATCCGGCTGAAAAAACAAGATGTGTGTTCCATATCAGTCGATATCGGCAATTATATTGATTAGGGGTTTTTTTGTTTTAAGTATCTGAAATGTTACTAAACTGATGGCGTGACTTTTCTGTTATAGCCACAGTTTTCTCTTGTTTTTTTTATTTTTAAGCAGTTATGAAGGACAGCGGTGAAACTGCGCCAGTTGCTAGGAAACCATAAGTTACTCAACTAGTTGTTGCTAGGAAACCATAAGTTACTCAACAAGTTGTTGCTAGGAAACCATAAGTTACTCAACACGTTGTTGCTAGGAAACCATAAGTTACTCAACACGTTGTTGCTATTGGTTAATTTTGAGTATCTTAGAATCTCCTACTGTTCATTAAATTTATTAAATTTGATATCTTATTAATCAAATTTCTTCCGAACTATTTTTTTACTAAATTATGTTTTGAGTATTTATGTAAATATTGTGGAAGCTGAACCCCCCCCAAAAAACAAATAAAAATCCAACATGGCCGCCACATAGCAGCAGGAGCTACTTCTGAAAACCTACTGATGGTTTGTGCTTTATTAAACAAGTCATACACACACAGATGAGAACATATTATAACAAATATGCTGCTTTTATGTTGAAGTTAATAAAATACAAAGATATGTTTCTCTTTCTAATGCTAATAAAAGTTAGCCTGGTAAAATGGAGTCACATTTGTTGTGGCCTGTAAAGCTGATTCTGATTCTAAATCTGATTCTTGTTGTTGAAATCTTTTTTTGCGTAAATTTGAATGTGGGAATATGTTTGGAAAGCAACAAACATTTGGACATTGTTATTCTTTCTGACAAGGAATGTAGTAATCAGCTCCATTAAACTCCTCTGTGGTTTTAAGCATGAGGTTAACCACTATAATTACTTTGAATCATAAGAAGCCTATTACACAATTGTACATTTGTTTAGGGAAAAAAAACCACAGCGTTCAGAAATTATTTTTTTAAAGTATAAACTTCGGAAAATCTGCTTCATAGTACAACAGGAGCAGATTGAGCAGCTATAGGAGCCGGAGTTTCTGAACATGGAGCTCAGACAGCCGGCATAACGAAGTGTTTTTACCTCTGTTAGTGCTTTAAAGTAACATGAGCAGTTCAAACAGTGCAGAGGAGATGCTGAGGAGCGTCATGGCTGGAGGTTACAGCAGAAATCCCAGAGGAAGACGTTTTGATGCTGGCGGTTTGAGCTGAACATGAATATAAAGGAGAGATCAGTCATTTGTGATGAAGTTTATGTTGTTTGGAAAATGGCTTGATGAAATTTGAATTTCCATCACTGAGCCCTGCAGGCATGTGGAGAGACTAAAGAACGGATCTTAAAACAACCAACAGCACTCTGTTGTTTATTATAAAAGCTTCTATTCTCTTTTTTAAATACTGCGGTTATAAAGTAGACAGCTTCTGCCATTTTGTTCTGTCTTGCCTGCGTTTTTTTGCCTGTAAACCAACTCTTTTGTACCTGAACTATTGTGTACTAGTTTTTTCTTTATAGTTAAAGGGGATCTGTTATGCAACATTCACATTTTGAACGTTTTCATTCTTCCATTTGGGTCTCAGCTGCTTCTGAAAATAACCCAAGCACTTAAAAAACACCTAGCTGTTTTTAGAGCAATAAGTTCTACAAATAAACAAGCTGTTTCAAAAATCTCAAATTCAACAGACACTGCTCTGTTACCTAGCAACCCAAACTGAGCTCCAGCACATTTTAATCAGCTGATTTTACCGCTGTACGGACTGTACAGTGGCTGCTAGAAAAGACAAGTGTTTTGTTGTTGACTGAAAACACTTGCTGGATTCTTGTTGATTGAGCAGGAGGCTCCACTTCTGCTTTTCAAAGCCATAGACAGGGGAAAAATAGTGATGCCATCTCACTCCACATATTCTTCCAGTGTTTCTGCAGTCTTTATCTGTGTCCAAACTTTGTCAGTATTCCACAAATGTAAAAAAAAAAAACACACAATTTCACAATTAAGTTGTTTCTGTTAAATACGAAAGACAATTAAAATCAAATGTGAATAAATCTGTCCACACGATGAATCATTAAAAACATGCCGCACCATCATCCTCCTACCACTTCCTGTCATCTTCTTTGTTGTTTCCGCCAGTAGTAACATCTGGTTGTTGATGACGTGACTTCTGTGAAATACTTTCTCTTTGTAGCTAGCGCAAAAACTTTCTACTAAAAAACGTGACTTTATTTTTTTTAATTGGTGTGTTTCCACTAAGCAAATTTATTTTTTGAAATCCAATTTGTGCAATTATACGGCCAACTAAATGGATTCTCTCAGGATCTCTGCTGAACCTTTGACCTCTACACACAACCACACGCTGTCACCTAAACTAACAGCAAACACACACCTTGCAGGTACGAGCATCATGTGATAAATCCTTCCCTGAAGGCGAACGGTAGAGGAAAGGAGTTGTGGTCAGATGAAAAGTTAACTCTCTCGTACAACCAGTTTCTCGCTTTGTTGTATAAAATCCTCCCCGAAGGTGAAGCCGTAAACCCATCAGTCAGTTCCCACCAAATAACTCAGCAGATTTCAGCTTTATTTCACACCTTAGCTAACTGATCCCAGTGGCTGTTGGCCCTGTAAATGAATAAATTACACTCTGCCTTTTATCCTCAGCAGGAGCATCTGATTCATCTTTCTGGCCCTGAAGTAAAACTTGTGCTCATTCACATGATCCTCATCTCCTTCCAGAGAAAGATGAGATTAGAGAAAAGGAGAAGGCAAGAGGTTTTTACACTTTGATCTGAAATTTGTTGGAGAGATGAGTTACAACTGGAAAAAATGGTTTTCAATGAGCGAGATGAATAAATATCAAGATCCAGGGTAGAAAAGAGAGAAAGAGAAGATTTATAAAGCAAACGATGAAGGAAAACAACAAAAAATAGATGCGAGGAGAGGATTTTATATTATTGATCAAGGAAAACATCCTTCTAACACTAAAACAGATTAAAATGTTTCCTCTTATGTTTTATATTAGCTGATACTGAAAATGAATGACATTTATTCGATGTTGCGCAAGATGATTAATTTTATTTTTGGGCGATTCTGACCTTGTCACAGATTGATAGATTTATTGTTCGGTTGCTTTATGTCAAAATAAAATTAATCTACAATGGTTCTAAGGAAGGTAAAGCTATAAGCTAAGCTAAAATAAGCAAGGATGAAATAAGTCTGAATTAATATAAACTAATGTAGCTTAGCAGAGACTAGCATAAAAGTTAGCTAAGGTGAACTTCATTAGAATAAGAAAGGCCGCAGGATTTTACAAGGTAAACTAAAGCAAAGTATAATAAAAATAAGCTAAGCTAAACTCAGCTAGAATGAAAGCTTAGTTTAGCATAGCCTCTGTTTAGGCTAGCATAGCCTTAACAAAGGCTAGCATAACTGGGATGAACTTCATTAAAATAAGATAGGCAGCAGCTGCTAAGCTATGCTAAGTTGACTAAGATAAGGTAAGATAAGCTAGGCTTGGTGAACAAAAATAACCAGAGCTATAATTGGACAAGCTAAATTTAAATAAACACCAGAGAACTATTGGTTAATTGAAAGACTAAACATGATTCTGAGTATCTTAAATACTCATACTATCCATTATATTTAATCAAATTTCTTGTTAACTAATGTGCCACTTTTACACCAGACAAATGGAAATTGGGGCCTAATTATATGATCTCCACATCAGCATTTAGCCAAACGAACAAAAGGAAACAATGCAAAATATATTTTCATTACCTTTACTACCTCTTCAGTTCTAGGTAAGGGGGCCTGCTGAGCCCAACAAAAGTCTGAGGAATGTCTCCTCCTCAGTCCAGACAGCCTGAGGAATGTGGAGGAGGCGCTGCTCAACTCAATGAAAAGAAAAGATAGAAACAAGGAGGAATCCTGTGTTTGGACTCACTGCACGTCCGCAGCGTCAGCTCCAGCGGTCGCAGCGTGAGAAACAACAAAGCAACCAGAGGAGTGGAGTGTCCCTCCATCTTAAGGCCCCATACGCTCCGTCGCTAATCACAGGAACGACAGGAATACAGAGACATTTAAAGGAGACGCCAGATTGATAACCTGTACGATGTCAGACAGAACTAACATTTAGAAAACATTCAGGAAAGTACGGAAGAGGATTAGGGCCAAAAAAAAAAAAAGAATACTGACTTTTTTCAAATTTCAGAGAAAAAAATTCCGAATTCTGAGATTAAAGTCAAAATTATTTTTAAAAAATCTGAATTTTGACCTTTTGTCTCTAAATTTGGACTTTAAAAAAATCTGACTTTTTTTCTCAGAATTTTGACATTTTTTCTCAGAAATTGGAGAACATTTTCAGAATTTCAGAAGTGGCAATTAGTAATAAAAAAAAGTCAGAATTTGAAGACTGAAAGTCTGACACAAAATAATTCATAATTCTGACATTTTTCCTCAGAATTTGGAGAAAATCTTCAGAATTCTGAGATGAAAGTAAAAATTCAAGTTGCAATTGTTAGTTAAAAAAAATAATCAGAATTTGGAGACAAAAAGTCAGAATTCTGAAAAAAGATTCAGAATTTTGACTTTGTGTCTCCAAATTTAGACTTTTTTAACTAACTAAAATAACTTTTAGCAGCTTCATTTCAAAGGCTAATTGTTGAATAATTTCAAGATTTGTATGCATTTTGCTTTAAAATATAATGTTTCTACGACGGCGAAGTAGGGTCATAAAAGGAGTACATTTCTGCAAAAAAACTCAAGTTTGAAAAATCGAATTAGATTGAAATTGAATTAATCTAAGACATTTTCTAGAAACTATTTTTTTAGTTTGAAAAATCAAAAACTTTCCACTTTTTCTAGAAACCTTTTTAGATTAATCTCAAACATGAGATTTTTGTTTTTCTATCTAGTTACGTTGTCGTATGTTTCTCTTTAATTTCGCTCTTTCCATTTATTTTTCCACTTTCTTCTGACCTCTTGTAGAAAATATCCCACCTTGTCTTTCTCTTACTGAGAGGTTGTTCAAATATTTGAGCTGATCAATAATCAGTGTGGTTTCTCTTCACAATGCTATCACCGAGCTGTTTGTGTTTCATGCTATCAGCTGTTTAACAGGCATTGTGTTTCTGTTCCTTTAATGTCGCCCAATCAATCTGCGCAAACATGGATCCTGGAGTCAACCGAGTTACATTTTATTCACATTCTGGAGAAAAAACATCTCAGATGAAGACTTTAAACACTCAGAGGTGATTTAGTGGAGATTTTCACCTGTTTTTCCAAAACCCAATCCTCAGAGCTGGAATCTTCCTTTCCCATGGAGATAATCGTCTCTGCAGCTCCAACGTTTATGTCTAGCTGAGAAATAATCAGACGATATGAGTTGGAGGAGGCGATAAAGACGCACAGAGATGGGAATGTCACGGTCAGCGGGGCGAACACGTGTTCATCCCACACAATGAACAGGTCAGGTATTTACTGCCGGATCCTCAGACAGCTTTATTCGTCTCACAAACGTTTTACATCGTCAATCTGAAGCTGAAGGGATCCAACGAGGCTTAAGACACGTTCCAGAAAGGAAAGAAACGTTTCAGTAAAGGAAACATTTATATACTTTACTGATGGGATATCAATGATTTCACCTTGTTGTTTGTCTCTGTACTCCAAAAGCTCAGAGTCTTACCAAGTATTTGTGGCCTAGTTTCTAGTCAATAGGACTAAACTAACTTACCAGCAACTTTTCAGCGATATATGAGATTTTTTAATGTAAATGTTTCCTTAATATTGATGAAAAAGTGCTAGTTCACTGGTAGAATATTCTACTCATATCACAATCAACTGGCACTGCGCCGTTACCTAGCAACCCCAGCCAATTCAGCCCGTTGCCTAGCAACTCCGTTCGAGTTCCACTGGCAGATTATTTCACCTTTTTCTGATGTAATTTAAATAATCTTCCAATACTTTTTCAACAATATTACTGACTTAAATTAGTTTTATTTTTCGTCTTTGAGTGGGAATACTTGCATTAACATGTCACTCTTATTATTATATTAGTTGAAAATTGTCTCAAAATGACAATGTTATCATTTATTGCAATAATTTCTGGGGCAATTTACTATCCAGCAAAATTTGTTATTGTTACACACAGTTTGCAGCCATTGAGTTACCTAAAAAATAAGCAATAAATCATTTTTAGCATTTTCAAAGTAGTACCGTAAAATATTGCTATAAACATTTTAAGTCCACATATCCCAGTCATAATGTAAATGTAGTTTTTGTGAGATTAAAGCAGTCTAAACTATGATTTTTAGGTTCTAAACTGCTCTGAATTTAATCATGTAGCTGTTTATTTACTCTTGAAGGCATCAGTTTGACTTCCTGCTTATTTTTGCCCAGAATATATAATTCAACCGGGACATAAAAGATTCTCCTTCAACCTTAAAATGATACAGAAAAACCTGAATTTTGCTCACTTCTAAATAAAATTCAGATCAAAGTTTAACAGTTTATAAAGGAAATAATCTTTTAAACGTCCAGCCAGTTTGTGTGAGGGGCGTGTCTGTCTGCTCTAACAGCATCCATTACAGTTTTAGTGACTGAAAGCCGTAAAAGCCATAAAATCCTCTGCTGCCGCTTTACGGCTGAGCCTGGGGAGCTTTGGAGGCTGTAAAGAAAACACACTGACCACATTCACACCCCTGAGACCTTCTGCAGGAAAACAGGAACACAGTGAGCGCTTACTAACACTTTCTCTGCAGGGTCTGTTCAGCTGGACATAAAATACACACATCAGTGTTCCTTGAACAGGTTAGGATAGATCTGTGGCCTATACAAAACATGGTCATTCATTTTTTTACACAAAATCATTTTTTGATAATGAGATTTTAGCTCTTTTAGGGGCTCAATTCATTTTAAATCCAAATAAGCTGCTGTTGGCCACGCCCCCAAAACTCAACGTTTACACTCGCACATGAAAATGGCTGCAAACAGATGAGCGATTATACAACCCAACGTCTTCGAAAGGCACAAGTGGAGCCTCCTGCACAACCAACAAGAATGCAGCGAGTGGTTTCTGGATGGTAAGTCAACAGCAAAACACTTGTTTTCTCCAGCAGCCATGCTGTAAAACTGGCTGACCAAACATGCTTGTGCTCACGTTCCAGACACCAAAAAACATAAACTTATTGCCAAAAAAACAGGTGTGTAGTTGTTTTTAGGAAATGGAAGAAACAATGGAAGAACAAAAACGTGAAAATTTAGAATTTTGCATAATATGTACACTTTAAGCATTCGTATGAGAACTACAAATGTTGAAGGTTTCTTGTTTAAGACACCAAAAACTCTACAACTTATAGTTTGAACAAGCTTATTCCCATTGGATTTTAATTTAGTTGTTTTTTTATTTACTGGTGTATTTTTTTTTTACTGCAATTACAAAATTGTGTTTTGTTGGGGGTTTTTTGTATTAATGGAACATCAACAAAGTTTTGCGCACATTTGTAAAGGAGACGCATCTGGTGTGCAAATTTGACTGGCATAACCTGGTGAAAGCAAAAATTTAAGATGTTTTCCCATCTGGTTTTCCGATAGATTCGGTTTGATTTAGAACCAAAGTTGCAATATTTGTTCCATTTTCACTGAATGGAACGAACCGTTTGAAAAATATGCTAATATAACAAGAGGTTCAGTGATCTGTGATTAATTCACAACCAAACTTCCTGACTGAAGGTTTCTGATTCATTAAATGGTCATATAGTAGATCTCTAATCATCAGTTTGACCTTAAAAACGTTTTAAAAAAGGAGAATATAATAGGAAAAACGACACCATGGCTTTAAATTAAAGGAGCAGCTGAATGAATCCTTCCAAAGAGTTTCAGCTTCACTGATTTTCTCCTCCCACTGCTAAATATCCTCGTTCCCCCCAGTGGAATCGCCTTTCTGCCCAGTTTCCAACTGGTTTAGTGTCCTCTTCCTCCCTGCAGGGGGATCAGGTGGGAACGAGGCCCGTCGCCGCTCCCAGCGCCGCCACACTTTCTCCCTGCTTTTGAGAGGCGGCTGCATGCAGCTTTTCTCAGGATTGTTGTGTTTTTCATGTCGCATGTTCCCAGAAACTCACACGGAGAAAACAGCTGCATCCCAGGAATAATCA
Source organism: Brachyrhaphis roseni (assembly GCA_903066815.1). Lineage (NCBI taxonomy): Eukaryota > Metazoa > Chordata > Actinopteri > Cyprinodontiformes > Poeciliidae > Brachyrhaphis > Brachyrhaphis roseni. The sequence continues at coordinate 84,453 of CAEFZY010057044.1, forward strand.
GGACGTTTACGGACAGATTCAGGTCAATTTCTGACACCTAAACTGGAAAACACTTTTAGAAACCAAAACTAACGAGCAAAAAGTTACTTATGTTTAGGTCTGCTGTAAACTCATACTTTAGTAATCGAGTATTCTATGGATTATTCTTATGATTAATCTAGTAATAAAAAAATTGATAAAATAAAATATTACTAAATCAAACAGCAGTGTTACTATAAGATATATATATATCTATAGATATATGTATCTATAGATAAATGTATATATACTGTATGTGTGTGTGTATCGATATATATATTTAAATTAACTACATAAAGGTTGAATTGTGTAATTTTAACTAGAAAGTTAAGTAATTTTAAAAAATGTGATTTTTATTAGATTACTATTTAGATAATATCAATTATCTACACATAACGATTGTTTTTCTAGATTTAGTTTACAGTAACAAACAAAACCAGTTCATTTAATTTGGCTTATTAATTTTATCAGTTAATGTCATTTTCTTTTTCATTAACTGATATTTTTGTATGATGATATGTTTAATCATTTCTACTTACGGCATTAACTTAGCAAAGTGTTACCCGTTCCCACATCAATATATATATTGATCAAACAAAGACAGGCAACAAAAGCAATAAATTTAAAAAAAAAAATTCCCACTCTTTTCGTTCGATTAAAGAAGCAAAATAAATTTTCCAATATATAGATATTGAAAAAAGTTTGCAAAAGATAATCATATATGAGATAAAAACAAGTGAATCATAGACTATTTTGAATGTAAACAAGTATAAAAAGTAAGATATTTGGTCGGGGAGTGATGTCACACCACCAACAGGGAAACGCTGTGATGTCACCAGTAAAAATTCTGCATTGCTTGCAATATTTCTCGTTCTCTCTTAAATAATTAATGTTACTTAACATTATATATAGATCCTTAGATATATATATACAGATAGATATATAGATATAGATAGAAATCTATCTATGAATGTAGATAGATTTCTATCTAGATAGATAGACATACAGATGGATATAGATATATATACATAGATATATGTAGATAGATATAATATATATATCTGTAGATAGATATCTACCTACATACATAGATAGATAGATATAGCAATCAATCAATCAAATAAAATTTGTATAGCACATTTGAGCAGCAAGGCATTTCAAAGTGCTTTACATCATAAACACAAAGACACAAAGTCATGCAACATAGAATCAACAATCAAAACATGACATTAAGTCACGTTCCATCATTAAATTAGTAATTGATTACGTTTCAAATACATTTATAAACAGGTGGGTTTTTAGTCGAGATTTAAAGGAAGTCAGTGTTTCAGCTGTTTTACAGTTTTCTGGAAGTTTGTTCCA
>CAEFZY010057053.1:0-23561 GCA_903066815.1 Brachyrhaphis roseni
ATATTTATATATATATTTGTACATCTTTGCAACTTCACTTTGCTTCATAGTTTCTTTTAAGCTCCACTTTGTTCCCTTTTTTCATTTCTACTACCAATAGTCTGAAACAAGTTTCATGCACATTTTCTTCTGGTAAGTATTTCATACTTTTCCATACTAAACCTTCCAGACCTCCCAGTCCACTGAGCTTAAACATTAGCATTTGCTAATGTTTGTTTAAAATTGTAGCAAAGTTTTCTACAGTTGGCTTTAAATGTTTAATCGGAGGAAACAAAAAAAAAACAAAAAACTGAAACTAGAAGTTAAAACCTGAAAAGGGAGTGTAATTAAGATACAGTAAAGGCAAATGGCCACTAGAATATGATAGACATTAATGTGGGATTAATTCTGGAAACGGAAACAGCAACATTTAAACACAGATGCAGAGTATTTCACATAAAATAAAATGTGTCACATTAAATCCAAATAAAACAGCTCCATTGTGCTAAACTGATGTAACCATGATTGTAACAGGGGAATTATTATCTGTTTATAGCATTTTGGCCTTTCATACTGTGCAAAAAATGTAAGGTCACAGATGACTAAAAGTTTTTTGTATTCCATTATAAAGGGGTGTTTTCTTCTCATGATGAGTTCGTGAGAAGAAATAAGTGATCCGACAGTAATTCTGGACAGATGAGGAGGTACAAATGGAAAGAGAGTGGAGATGGTTCTCACTGATACCTGAATGTGGTGAATTTCAGGAGTGATAGCAACAGTAAATAATGAGTTTCACATTTTGTAGGTCGGCACTTGCCAAAAAAGCACATTTTTAAGACGATCAAGTAAAAAAAAAAAAGAAAAAAAAACTTAAGTTTGAGTTGGGGATTGAAGTGGAAAAAGTCTTTAAAATCTTATTTTATATATATGTGTCTGTTTTATGTCCTTTGCCAGTATGCATGTAAGCGGTTTTCTAAGGACACGCTTTCAAATACAGCAGTTGTATTTGAAAGGTCAGATTATGTAAGTGGTAACCACAGAGAGGTTACCACCTACGTGCACAAAATAACACTTGGTTTTTTTTATTTTCTGTTTCGAGTTTTCCCACACGTGCTCTGTTTTCTAATATATATAAATGTGTATGTGTGTCAGGACAGGATGTGGTTTTAACTGAAGTGTATAAGATTTGTATGCAGCTGCACATGGGGGCTCTGCTCTTCTCTGTTGGTCGGTCTTCAGTGACAGAGCCTTTCGAACTCTTCAGGCCTTCGAAATAAAACATTTAAAGACAAAGATCGATCTTTCTCATTTCTTAACAGTTTCTCTACCCTTTTGTTAATAATTTCCGTACCAGAATGAAAACAGGTTTAAATTAAATAAGAATTTTTCTCCTACATTTCTATCCTTCTCGGATACTTACTGGTCCGCCAAGACTGGACCCAAAATCATAGAAGCATGTGGTGTACACACAACAATCATCGCCTAACATCACTGAAGTTAGGGGTTTTCTGTACCATCTTTATATTTATGACAGATTGTTTAGGTAATAATATCCATAGTGTTCTCTCACTGTTTGGAAAAGTCTGGAATTTTATTTTCCTTTCTTGGAAAGTTATTTTTGTGTTTTCAGCTTTTATTCCACATCTTATTGTTGTAACGTTTATTTTGTTCTTCCCATTTGTCCCTTTCCTAACTTCTTCTTTCTCTGTATTTCTTTCTTTCTTTCTTTGCTTCTGCTTTCCATTTCTACTATCTTTTTCAGGTTCCATATTTAAAACCTGACCACTGTCTATATCTACCATAAAGTCACAGTCAACTTCAGTATTTTATGCTTTAAAATGAAGATAAAGGACTGAGAATTCAAAAATGTACAACTCTTACATGAATACAGAAGTCAGCCTAGATATGAACAGCAATTGTCATTTGCTGCTGTTCTCTAATGTCAGGTTTGGACCCTCACTGTCCCTCCAGTACAATAATAACATTATGGTTGAAAGGACATTGAGCAGTCACATTGCCAGTGTTTACTTAATGAATGTTTACACTCTGCGACCGGATCAGAAATCTCTGTACCGGTTAGTCTGCAGGCTGGAAGTTGAAATCCTGGTTAACTACTGCTGTTTAGAATATTTAGGCTAATGAAGCCTATCAGAATCTCTAAAGTAGTAATAAAAACGTCGTGCTTGATAGTGGGAAAAGCCTGCATACATACTGGTAACGTTTCAGAAGGAAAGAGTGATTATGGCTGGTGGCAGGTTGTGGCCCTCATGACACCCTGTGTTGGTTTACCACAGCAGCATCTTTTTTTTCTTCTTCTGTGGCCTGACATACTTGTTGCAGTTGCAGAAAGAGGAATAGAGGCGAACCTCAGATGTTCAGAGGGTGATGTTGCCAATCTGGGTACAACGAGGACAGTGTTAGGCAACTAAATGTTGCTCCACCCAAATAAAAACTGAACTGACTTTACTGAAATACAGTATGATATCAGGGGTGTTTATGAAGTGTTTGATACGTGCTTATTCATCTGTATTTGAGGTATGAAGCCTTTCAAATAAAGTACATCTATGACGTTTTCAGTGACCTCCCATAGCTTTGTTTGACCTGTTACTGAGCCATGTTCATAACCTTCTAAGTGCTGCTTTTCAGCAAAAGAGAAGTTTCACTTCTGTTACGTTTTTCCCCTGCAAAGTATTGAATTCAGATTTTTTTTTTTTTTTTACAATTACACTCATCAACCTTATTCATTTTCTTTTCTCTCTAAAGAGTTTGATTTAATTTACAAAAAAAAAAAACAACTCAAAGTCTTGATGATTTACTGCAATGACTATCACATGTTTGCATCTACACTTGCTATGTTTATCACGAGTGCTCTTCATAGAAACAACCTACATTTCTATGTGTTGTGAGAAGTTAACTAACTCTGTTCTCACACACACTTCTTCCTCTGCCCAGTTATGTTTTCTCATGAAAAAGAAAAAGATCATTAAGTTTTAGATGAAAGTAAATTTCCAGTATGATGTCATAATTTTTCCAGATGAAGTAACTTTTTAAAGGATCAATTTTACATAAGTAGGAGTAAAAGTGAAACCTTAGCAATGCATTGAGGGTGAAGTCCAACATTTATTAAGGGCTCATCTAGGGCAAGGTTGAACTGAAATCTGCACAGATAACTAATCAGTTTGTATTCATGTTGAAAATCATTTGTTAATAAAATGGAAAAAGAATTATGAAAGCCTAAATCTGATGTCAGGGTTTGCGTTCGTTTTCAGGTCTTTCATCGGGAAAGCCCCATCATGCGGCTGCGCGGACCCCTTAACATGAACCATTATGCTAACAAGAAGAGCGCAGCAGAGAGCATGCTGGATGTGGCTCTGCTGATGGCAAACGCCTCGCAGCTGAAGGCCGTTCTCGAGCACGGACCGAGCTTCACCTTCTACGTTCCCCTCATCACTCTCCTCAGCATCTCTCTCATCTTACAGATAGTGGTGGGAGTTATGCTCATCTTTATAGGTAAGCTGGGGATTTTTGTTGCTTGTTTCCATTTAATCAAGTTGTCATTAGATATATTTCTCTTTATCGATTGAAGATGTTTATAAGAAGGCAATTAATGTTAACCTACATGGCTCTGAAAATGTATGTGCCGCTATAGATTTCTTGCTTTTCCTTTCAACAAACATTTTAATGTCAGAATAAGTTAGCTTGATTAAAGCTAAGAAGACAGTTTTCCGAGGACGGATCGCTTAACGTCACAACATCTCAATTGAATTCAAGTCTGAACTTTAACTAGGTCACTCCAACACTTCATGGTGTTTTTTTAAGCAATTCAGAGGGTGACATGCCTATGTGATTTGGAGAACCATTATTCTCTACAGCCCAAGTCTGCTAGAGCTTAAGGTCTCAAATTAAAGCCCAGACTCTAATAGAACAGGATTCATGTTTCTATCAATTACAGCAAATTTTCCAGGTTCAAAAGAAGCAAATCAGCCCTAGACCATCACACCACCACTATCATGTTTGACTATTGCAGTGAACTGATTTGGAAACTAAATTTTACATTTATCCTAGTTAACATCTAAAATCAAAAACTCTTTTATGAACTAAATCATTTGATGAAGAAAAGAAAAGGCACAAACACAAAAAAATGTGTAGCAACACACAGAGGTTTATTCTCAAACCTAAACACACAAAAGATCTAATAAACAACAAATTAAAAAATTGTTGAATAAATTGAATCAGTAAATGAAAGATTGCTTGGAACATATGTTTCTTATTAACAACTTAAAAGGAATTTGTGTTCAAATAGAGATAACCAGAGCGTTTATGTCCCGAGAATGAAGCTAAGTAAATACAGTTTACCACCTGGCATGAGCCAGTAAGAAATTCTCACATTATGACAAACATGACTAAAAATATCACAGTTTGAATGTTTCACATTATTCCCACAAAAAGTGTATAAATGCTTTTATTTGAAGAAGAGAAGAGTTTTTTTTCTGAAATTTAATTTATAAATTGCTACAGCAGTTAAGTTTAAAAAAATTATCTATTGCTATTTTTGACTGCAATACATAAACTAAAACAAATATACAGAAGAGACACCTGCTGAACTTTACAGTTGTTTTCAAGAACTTAATACATAATTTACCTTTTATCTCTTTTGTTCTTTCGAGTATGAACGGGTTGATAGTAGCAGGTTAATTGGTAAGGCTATCTGCTCCTGTACACAGCCTCATAAACATACTCCTGAGCATTGATGTTATGTAATATTTTCAAGTTTGTGTGACACCGAATTTTAGATTTTGATTTACTATAAGTCATAGTCATCAAAATAACAAGAAACGAAGCAATGACATATTTCACTCAATTTGGTATGATTATAAAATAATGTAAGTTTAACTTTCTGAAATCAGTGACAAAAAAAATAAACATTTTCACAATAAGTTTTTGAGCAGTACGTACAGAGCTGGTTTTATTTAGTTAATGTTATGACTGATCTTACTTTGCTAACTTATTACTCATAAATACCTGTGTGTAAATTAATTGACAAAGATTTTCTTGCTTTAAAATGTGGATATTTTGTCTTGACCAAGCAGTAGAATCAGAAGTGGAAAGTTTTAGTGACTCTGGCCGGTTGTGAACCCACCAACCTTCCATCCTGCTTTTTCCTTATCTTATCCTAACAGGAAAAAAAAAATTACTATGTTGGGGGAGAGGAAGTGTTTATAGAAACCTAACAGGAAGTGGTCGCCTTTCCTATAAAAGAGTTCTGTATTCTATTGGCTGCATGTAATCACAGAAGACCTGGAGCAGTAAAAGGGAAGTGGAAACACAGGCTCATCCTCTGCTTAAAACGAGTCCACATGTTGGATTCCCAGGCTAATGAGGCATGTCATCTCCCTCTGGAGGAGTCAGATAGTTATTCCCCATTGACAGAGCTGTCAGATGGTGTTAATGTTTATCAAATCCTTCATAAATGATTACTTCAAAGGTATGAAAGGAAACTGCCTGTCACTGGGTGCTGCCCCCTAGTGGGAAAATGTAGTTTCTCCAGCTCAGTATAAGCAAAATGTCATGCTTTTCTTTTTTCTCTTTTTTTTCAGTTAAGTGGAATCTGAACGATGAAAGAATGCATCACAAGCTGAACATCTTGGAAAGCTGTGTCATGGCCTTCATCTTTGTCATAGTGGTGGTCAACGTCTTCATCACAGCCTTTGGCGTCCAGCAACCCCACTCACGAGATTCACTGCCTTCTTGACGTGCTCGTTGCTCATCAAGACATTATGATTTTTTATTATTATTTACAAGTTAAATGGCCATTTTGTATAATTGGCTGCTATTGTCTGACTGTGTGTGTTTTGAACAAAAATAAGTGGTTAGTTCTTATTTTCTCATCAGTTACCGGTGCAAAATAATGAAAACCACCAAGTGCAAAAGACTGTATAGGACACAATCATTGTGACCATTTTCTGTCATGTTAAAAATATTTTTTATATCTGTTGTTCTGTTGTTGTATGTATGCATGCCCGCTGCTTACTATTGACGGATTGTATAACCTCAGCAGAATCAAAGTAAAATTATTCAAGTGCCCAGAAGGCTTAATGCAGTACCATAGCTTTACTGAAGGAGAAATGTGTTGTTTACAGTTTGAATTTTTTTAATAATGAAGTGGTCTTTATGTGCTTTTTGAAGTGCTATGCAAAATGCAATATTTTTGACTGTCTTCCATACATTAGGTCAGTGTTTCCCAAACTTTTCAGTGTCTAACCCACCGAGCAACCTCTAGTTGAGCATACTATGTACCGCCTTTTATTTGTTCTTAAGTACTGTTTTTATCTCTTTTAATGGGTATTGCAGACATAAAATTATGTATTTGTTATTTAGTTTTTGAAGAGAATCTCAAGATCCTACACTTACTGATTGGGAACTTGTGCAAAAAAAATAATTAGGAGTTTATTTACTACATTGTGCGGTTACTTTGATTAAATGTTTTATTTACTTTTTTTAAACAAACAAAAAAACAAGAACATTTTACAGCTTTAAATACTTCGACACACTGTGACTGCTCATGTACTATATTTTTAAATAAAACTAGAAAAGTTTTATTTTCTCTCCATTGTTTTTATTTACAAAACAAATCAGAGCTTGTACAAATGATAGTACTTGCAAAAGTAAGGCATTTCTCCAGTAGACACATCTTGACAAAAGAAGACACAGTGAATACACAAGATAAAATTTTACATTTTTCTTAAAGAAAATATTTTTAAAATATGTCAAAATTGAGGCCACTCTTGAGCATTAGCTTTAATTTCTTAAAAAAGAAAAACAACAAAAGAAACAAACCATGTAAATACATAATATTATGATTGCAATTCATTTCTGCATCCTTAATGTTTTGCAGTGTGACCTATTTCACAAAAAAAACACAAGACCATATATAGGCATAGGTTATGAAAATATTGCATCAATAGCAAACCAGGCTTAAATAAAGAGGAAGGGTTTGGAGTTTCATTATAAACACTACTATAGTTTCCCTCGAGAACTATTATCACTGCGGGCCAACAGGAAAAGTAAAAAATTTCCGCTCTGTCTAGAGGAAACAAAGCCAAAGGAAATCAGAAGAGGGCACTTCCTTTCTACAGTTACACATTTTATACAAGAAACATGGTTCTACCCTTTTGAATGTAGATGTTTAAAATAAGCAGAGAAAATGGCTGCTATCCGATAACAAATGAATTAAAAAATTTGGTTAGAGATGCCACGAAGTAGGTGGCAATGCCTTAACCGTATATGTGTTGCAGGCCACAAGGGCCAATTCCATCCTTGTCAAGGGGAGTGCTAACCTTCTCTCCTTTCATACAACACACTAACAATCAGTTTTCCCGTCACTATATAAACACTGACATTCACCGTCAGTTTCACTGACGGTTCCACTTACAGTGATGAGGAGACTACAAAATTATATAACTTTACGGGAAAATTCTATCGAAATCAAGATAATTAACAACAGATTTCAGTTTTATTTGTTTCTTTTTACCCTTTTTTACTAGTAACAACTATACCCATAATGCACTGCGTTAGAAAGCGAGATATTATTGGCGGAAAGTATCACGTGATAACTAATCACGCTTTTACCACATTATTAGTTTAGTAAATACTTCTAGCAATATCTGGAGGTATTTAGATTTTCACGCTTTAATTTTTGTTTGCTTGAATATGAGAAACAATTTTTAAAGACCCTATGAAAATAAATACAAGTTTAATAATGTAGTTTCCTTCATGTCCACAAGATGGTAATCGCGGTACGGAAACAGGTTTGCGACCATCTGCTTTTACTTGGCTTTATGTGGTTCATAACATTTTTACGCCAACTTTAGCATTTCCTCATGTGAGACTGAGGATGAAAACTTGTTAAGGGCTGCAAAAGACACTGATCAGAGGTTCATCTTGCAGCAGACACATAAACATATACTCGACAATTTATAGTAAGTCTTACACTTCTATCCCATCTCACACAACTTGAGAAACTTGGCAAAGAAGAATTGGAAAATATTTCAATGTCTATGTGTGCAAAGCTGACAAAGATTAGATTTTTATTGGTAGAAAAAAGTTGAAAGTTATTAAAAATATAATTATAAACTATATTGTTTTGGTCTGTCATGCAGAATTCCAATAAAATACATTAAAGTTTGTGATTGTTCCAAAATATAATATTAAAATGTGGTCTCAATGGACTGTTAATTACATACAGAAATACATTAAGTACAGACTAAAACCAATAACCTAACATTTCATCAGCTCAAACACCAACAAAAAATGCAAAGGTTGGTGCTTTTATTTAAGAATTCATCATCCCTTGATAGTTTTTAATTAGTATAAAATTAGGTAAATTTATGTATAAAAATCATTTACATTATTTTATTGCACAGTATTACCCTCAGTATATTCATCCCTAAACCACTTAGCAATATATAAAGTGTGACCTAAGTGTCAAATGTGTCTCCCCTTGTCATTCAGATCAGTAGCAAAAATAATACGTACTTTGCATAGTTCATAATGTGTACAAAATCAGAAAAAAAAAGAAGGTTTTTTTGGAGTGTCAGAAATTCTGACGCACCAAGTATGGAGATGACCCTTATTACTTCATTATGCCCTCTTAGGTGTACCAAATAAGAACCTCCTGCGCTTTTCTCTTCAAACCGAGGGCGGCCATTCCAAGGGCCCGACTGCCTCCCGACACTTTAGCTTCTACAAGCAAAAAAAGCACTTTCTTAACATCAAATCAGTTCATTTAGATATATTGTATAACTGGTCATATTAAACAATTTAACTGAAAATAAAATTACCGCCATAGTAATAGAGAAGAGCTATTCCAACAGCAAAGCCGAAACAGCCTAGGAAAAAGAGAGGACCTGCAAAGTGTACATAGGAATACAGAGGTCAGCATTTGGTCAGGTTCTTTCCATGTTAGATAATGTATTACATAAATAATACACTTATTGCATTGTTAAGAGGTGTTTTACTCTGAAGTTTCTTGACATCTTAAAACAGAGGCAATGTAAAAAAAAAAAATCTTTATAAATATGTAAAATATTGATTTAATCAGTCTATAAAATAACTTTTACAGAAGCATAAACAACTTCAGACATTAAATTCTTCTTCAGAAAAAAAAAAAAGGGCTGAAAGCCATCAGTATGTGGAATACTAGGTCCTCATAACGTCACGAAGCATAAAGGCAAAAGGCATAGAAATAATTTGGGTGATGAAATATAAGGTTATAAAATGTAGCTGCAGCAAATGCTTGTAAAGTGGAATCCTCGTGTCTCCTAACAACAAAGCTTACGCAAACTGAAAATGCTAATAACCGAAACACAGGAAGAAAACCTGCATAGGTGTCACATTACCTCTGTCGTTTAGAACGTTTCTCTGTGAGTCCACGTTTCTCTGTGGACTTGTGAGTGGATTCAAGGAATCTGGGATTTGGATGGAACAAAATATTAAAATGTCGCAAAAAATATTTTTGAAACATCTAAGTAACTAACTGACATGACCAAGATAAAATTGTTTTGACAAACCTCTGAGGCGTAGCCGTGTTGGCAAGCTGTAGTAGACCTCCTCCACATGGAGGTGGAGCGCTCTGTAAAACTCCCTGCAGGCTTCATCACCTTTCCCCTGTAGATGTGTCAGGAGCTCACCCAGGCGAACGCTTGTTGGTACGTCCAAATTTCTGAACTGATAAACAAATGTACATACTTTTTCTCAGTCATAATCAAGCTGTAGTTTGTGGGCTCTTGTGTAATGCATACAAATGTTTTAAATATCTGTAGAAAGTCTTAAAATAATCACTAATTACCAGTTTTACAGAGGTATATATTAGACATGGCACAGACACATTTCTTTACTCCCTCTTCTTCGAAATGGAAAACACAATATACCATCAAGTGAAGCAGAACATGAAATACCTTCATTAATGTAGCTAAAGGTCTTATCTAAAGTCAGAGCAATTTTTTAAAAAAGTTTGAAACAACTTTATTGTCACCAGGCACAGTGAGCAGGATAGAGAAGTCAAATAAACCACAGAAGTGAGGCAAGGATGGGCATTTTGGGGTCTCCCAGTGCAATAACAACCAATTATTTTAAGGATTTTGTGCACATTTTGAGTCATGGTGCAAACAGCCTGATGTGATTAAGACAGTGAATGCATCAGTGGGACTTACTCTCGTGGCCTCCTTGTCGGTGAGGATCTGCGGGTAGATTCTGTTGAGCTGCAGGATGAGTTTGTCCACCAGCTCTGTGTCCAGTCTCTGCTCAGCTCGGAGGAAGGCGGTGTCCTCTAACAGCTGCTCGCGAAAACTGTCTGTCAGTAGCAGAGAAAAATAAAACTATCCTTCAGCTGTCAGATAGTAAACTAGCTTTCAATTAAAACAAACAAACAAAAAAAGCTAAAAGAGATTACATTTGACCATTTTCGAAAGCGTTTTTGTAGCACGTAAAAGTTTCGTGGGGTATCTGAAAACCTGCCGAATTAAGCCTTTATTAATAAAAAGTTCAGACTCGGGCTCCACGTCTGTCAAATGGGTATTTTGAGAACTTTTCAGAAACTAAAACATTGACAGCAAAACATTGACACCGTCTTTGACCAAGCGAGACAACGATGGTACTGGTGCGGTAATGGCCGTCATATGTACGTGACGGACAAGATATAACCATGCAGACGGGAAGATTCGTGGTAAAAATGTACTTTTATTTCGTTTTATTAGTCAAAGAAAGGCACAAACCTCCCATTGTGGAATAAGTCCCCTCTCTGTCCTCTGTTTGGACACGCCCTCTGACGTCATCGCGTCGGTAAAGCTGGACCGAACGTCAACGTTCTCCAAAAAAGGGAGACCATTTTCAGCATAACAGCCAGATGGGGAAAACAGTTCTGCACATTTCTACAGGCATTTAGTTTTCAAATTAAGCGGATATTCATTTGTATTTAGAAAAATCTCATCATAATTGTCAATAAAATTTAAATACATTTTAATTTAGCAGTACTTGACTTTCTTTCATCTTGGGATGGCTATTCGGTAAATATTTGTAAGTTTTTATTGTTTCATTATCTAATTCTATCAGTAAAACTTTTAAAGCAAACCAATTAAAGTGCAAACAGTCCTTTGAAATACTCAACTTTTTCAGCTGGCTAGTTCTTAGCACTTGTTGATGTGTAGTATAAAGTGGGTTAGTTTAAATTTATAAAGCCTTTAGATTTTAATGATTTCATGATGGGGCAAAATAGACAATTGTCAAGTGGAAGAAAACAAATGTATGTTTTTTTTTTTTATTGCACGGTACATTTTTACAACCTGTTTGTGGAACCACATCTTTTGGACAAGAGCTGTATCAGTTTTGCTCATCTAGAGTCTGAAAGATGTTCATATTCTTTCACTCAAAAAGGCTCAAGTATTGTAAGATTGGATCAAAAGTATGTGTGAACAGCAATTTTCAAAGTTTTTCCATGGATTTAGGCCATTACAACATAGCTTGATCTTGTCAAGGTTTTTTTTCTTGAATTGCCCTTAATTTGGCTCCGTACAGTTTCTCTGCTAAAAAAGTGTTCCCACAGCCTAATACTGCCACTGCCATTTCTCACCTTTGGCATAGAATGCCTTGAGAAGGATTTCATACCCTTTGAACTTCACATTTTGTCACATTACAAACAACTGTGAACGCATTTTACATGGATTGAAAGCAATAAACCAACACAAAGCAGTACAAAAAGTCACTAAGTGAAGAGAAAATGATACAGAATTTTCAAATTCTGTCGACAACTAAATACACTATAGCTTTCATAGAAAACATAACTTTGATTAAACAGCATAAGAAGGGACTAAATGTAAATTTACATAACACACTTCAAATTTCTTTTTGGGGAAAACAAAATATCTTTTCTTCCCCTTTACAGTTATGTGCATTTTTTTGTTGGTTTATAATCTAAAGCACAAATAAAACAATCATTTTTGGTTGTAACAAAAGGAAAATAGAAGATTAAACTTCAAGGGGCATGAATACTTTGGCTTGGCTGCGTATCCGCATTGTAGGAATAAACTTTAAAAGTAGCAGAACATTTTCAGTACTAAAGGCTAGAAAGGCCAGTAACTCAAATAAACACAAAACTCCTCAGAGCTGTGAAAGTCAGGTTTATTTCTTCACCAGCTATAACTGGAGGTAGTAACAGAAGCCAACAAACAAACTTTGCTAGTACGTTTTTGTTTTAAACAAGAGCTCATTCATCATTACTTTGTAACCAGGCAGCTAAATCTGAACTCCCTCATTTACCAAAAGAACAATGAATCCTGTTATCTGAAGTCACAAATAAATACAATTGCAGTCATAATAAAACATGTAAAAATTAATACTTTTAAAAAGCACAAACACTTTTTTTTAATTCAGCCAGGATTGCAAATTGCACTTGTACAAACAAAACACACAATGGCACTGCACTTGATACTGTATGACCAAAATGCAAATACAAAAAGATGTATTGAAAAGTACTTAAAAACTTCTTCATGAATAAAATCTGAATGAATACTAGTATGTTTTATTAACTTATAAATCTTTAAATAAATTTGCATTAAAATATTGTTCCTCAGTCATTATGAGTTTACTCATGGACTGGCAAAATTGGCACAGCTGAATTTTTGCCACAATTTTGCCAAGCTGATTACAAAACCAAATCTACTCTCCACTCTATCACCCTACATTAGGGTTATAACAATATGTAACATTATTTCCTGAAAACGTATACCTGGTCAGCACATTGGTTGCTCCGTTACTGGTTTTGAATAAAAAAAAAAAAAGCAGACAAAGGTGAAGGAAAGCAGAGCTTGTGAAACTCATCTTTCGTTCAAATTTGACCCAATAGGACAAATAGTTTTGTTTTTAAAAACTAACAATCTCCTACTGTACTGCTAAAAATAAATTAGGTTACGGTATGTTCAGAGAACTCAATGTTTGACCAGGGAGCAGGCGGGAAAGCATACATCTCAGTTAAAAATACTGAATAATACAAGCATAATTTAAAGAAAGAATCTGTTAGGAGGAATAAGTAATAAAAAGTGCTCAGTTGTGGTAACAAACAAAAGTAATCAGCGAAGAATCCATCTCTGCCCTTCCTCTGGTTCAGCAATCGGTGGTGCATTTACTTGGAAGACTGATGAAATCCAAAGGGACGCTGGTGAGTCGAGTAACTTTCCTCCCTCACACTGTGATAAAAACTACATTAAGTGTTATGGCACTCTTCTTTAATGTTCTTGGCAAATACTGGTGGTTGAGTTCTCGTCTTTGCACAGATATAACCTGGAGTGTGTTAAAAGTCACACTGACGGACTTTTTTTTTTTTTTTTTAAGGTCACTTTTCTTGACGGGTTTACTGTAATGGAAAAGAGAAAATCATCAGTGTTTCAGCTTCTACTGACAACAAGTTTAAGAAAAAAATAGACACTGGAAATATCAGATGCAAACAAATAGGAACACAAGGAAATAACTGATTTCATTACAAAATAAGAATTACAAGAAGATTTAGGAAATGTATCACTGCATTTTGTAGAACTAATGATTTCTGTACATTTACAAGGCTTTCATTTAATACTGGGGATTTAGATTTACCCAAACATTTAGACAACAGTTCAGTTTAGACTGACTTAGTCTGAACATTTAAACTGAAATGGATGAGAATCTGAGCTAAAATAACTCGGCTGTTCACAGTGTTACTGAGCTGAATGTATTACTGGAAAGTTGCTCTACTTTATCCTTTTTCTTTTTAGAGCACAAATTTGTTACAGAACATGCTGGGCAAGAAAATAATGTCAATATTTTAGAAATCTATGGTCATGGTCTACTTACTGTGAAAAAAAAAAAACACAGTAATGCTATCCATACTAATCATTTCAGCTGTTGATATAACATCCTAAACACAGTTTGCAATGTAAACTGTCTGTAATTGAAAAGCACCTAAAATTGCTAGTTATATTATAGTACATGTTTTAGTGACTTTTAGTTTTGTGTTTTACTCTCACTTGATCTCACTGTACGTTTGGCTCTTATTTTCAGCTTTAATTTAGTTTTTAACCCTCTTTAAATACATGAGGTCAACAATGGTTTGACCATCCTTTCCAGTTACAGTCTACATTCCTAGCGGATTATATTTTAGAGGTCATCTGAAATGGACTAAATGTCAGTCAGAAAATTAACAATGTGCTAATTTAAAAGTTGTTTCAAGTATTATAAACTATATGAATGTAAATTTAAAAACAGTTGTTGTTCCTTCATCCTATAAGTAGATGCTGTCTGTTCTCCTAATAAATAAGACAAATATTCAAACCCAACAGATGATTTATAATTGCAGAAAAAGATCAGAAACCTGGTGTTAGAAGTTTTAGCTATAACAAAGATGGTCAAGCAAAAGAAATAACATCTTAAGCTCTAGAAATGTAAAAAGCACCTAATTTGCTGTGAGTCCTGCAGTTTACTATCTGACTTACATGGTGGCTGGAGGAAGCTCCCTTGCCCTTTGCTTTACCCTTTCCTCCCGCCACTGTAGCACTGTTGCGGCGTGCCTGCTCGTGGTCGAACTCCAAATCCTCGAGGCGCTGAGTTAAAGCCAGTTTCTGCTGAATAGCCATCCGTAACAGTGAGTTCAGCGTCTTCTTCTCGTCCTCGGCTGCAGCCAGCTGCCTCTGCATGTCATCCAGCTGGGTCACATACTCGTCGCATCTGAGAGAGAAGAAGAGGTTTAGAACAACGTAGGAGAGGGGATAAAAGGAAGATGGCATGGATGCACATTTCTGCCACTAGGGGGAGTAATGTGGCTGAGGTTGTAATTTTATTCCCATGACAACTTTTCCAGATGGAAGGATGGATTTCCTGCAAGCTGAGTCAGTATTACATCAGACTGCTCCCACAATGCTTTGTGTCTTTATAGCTAGAAAGACAAAATAATTATAAAGAAAAAGCTCTGAGATTCAGATTTTCTTTAGTTGTTTGAATTAGCAACATCAGGAAATACAGAGGTGCTAAATAAAAACTACTATATGTCATCTGCGGCTGCTTTTAAAATTAAAATGCTGACAATATATATGCATGCTGTTGGCAATTCTCATGATTTTCCTTCATGTTTGGGTTGAATAGAGAAAGTTACCGGTGCCACTTAACAAATTAGAATATCTAAAAGTTTATTCATTTATATATTAAAAAACCTGTAGAAAACCAATTTTGTTCATTCTGGTGCCTCTTACACTCCAAATAAAAGGCAAAATTTACTTTAATCTAAAAAAGCAAGTCTTTCTTTTTCTCTTCAGCACATGTCAAATTTAGTGTTGTTTTTTAAGTGGATTAAAACAACGAATGCCACAGTTGTAGCTCATGTCCTGCTTTGATTCACAGTCATCTCAAAGGTACAGTTATTCCTGTTCCTTGTGCACCTTTTGCCACCCCAGTTTTTTCTTCCACTCAATTTCACATTAATGTACATGTATAGAGCTCTCAGAACACCATGTTTTTTTAGCCAAATCTTTTTGTGGCCAACTTTCCTTCCTAGCAAGTCAGAAGTCTACCCCAAAACCGTGTAGGTCAAAATATACCTCTCATTTTTCATTCATCTTCTTAAAATTCTAATTTGATGAGAAAGTGAATTTGGGGTTTTTATGCATGCGAAGCCTACAATTATTAACAGAAAATTGTTTCCAAATACTACTGAGTGTAATAAACCAATATCACAGTTTCACTTTTGCAATGAATTAGTGTCTTATTAGCTAATTAACTTTTCAATGATATTACTATCTGTCTGAGGTACGCTATGGTCAAAAGTAAAAGTTTGTCCAGTTTGTTTTAGTATGTTTATTCTTTCTTCTGCTAAGACGTTGGAAAGATCTTATACGACTGTCTTCAGGTTGCTCAGAAAAAAAGCCAGAACAGAAGTCACATTTTACCTTGTAGCAAACATGGCCCGAAGAGAGGAGAAAGTAGCTGCGTCCTCCTTTAGAGCCTTGAGTTCATTCCGGAGCTTCATCATCGTCTCGGTAACCATGGCCTTCTCACTGTCGTATTTGCTCTTGAGGTTGGCCAGGGCGACTTCTGCTGTCTGAATGGACGTTTTACATTTGTATTAATTTCTTGCGATTCTGAAAACTGTAACAGACAATATATATGAGACAGATAGCAAATGTAAAATCCTCCTCTGACCTGTTTGTTGGCCTTGAGCACAGCTCTGAGAGTGGCAATTTGTTCTCTTTTAGTGCTGAGAAGCGACTTGAGTTTGAGAATCTCCTCCATGCAGGCCTCTTTGTCTTTGTCTGCCACGGCGCTCAGCTCCAGGTTGGCGAGCCTCTGACGGGACAGCTCTGTGGTCCGGTCCACTGCCTGCTGCAAGTGGCGGATCTGATCCCTGATGATGGCCACCAGGTTGTAGATGTTCATGGGTTCGGGGCGATGCTCTGGAGCTGCAGCAGTCACCACAATGCTAAAGGACTCTGACTTTCCATTGCCGTTCTCACCCATCAGCCCGCTGGTAAGAAGAACAGTCTGCTGCTCCTTCCCTTCCTGCCCTCGTCTCACCAAGGCTTTGCCATCTTTGTAGTAATCAAGCATGACCCGGTTGGGAGTCTCATTGTTGCACATGCACACGTGGTTGTAGAGATTGGCCAGCTCTTCGCTGAAAGCTATGAGCTCATCCTGGGCGACGTTGAGGCTTCCGAGGGATTCTCCTGCAGCCGCCGTGGCCAAACGGAGTTCCTTCTCCAGGCGGGACACCTCCGCTTTATCCGCTTGGTTAATCTTCTCCAAAGAGAACAACTTTGACCGGAGGTCTTGGACGTCGCTCTCCAACCGCGCTCGCTCGTCTTCGTACTTGGTTCGACACTCCTCGTACTGAGCCCTCACCATCTTCAGCTCCTGCCTCAGTTCTCCGGCTTCAGAAACGGCCACAGTATACTTGCACTGCAGGATCTCCGGCCCGTTGATGTCCAGCTCATAATAATCTCCGTCATCATGGCTGTCCCTGTCTTTCTCGGTGTCGAGGGCAGACTGGCGCTCCTTGCTGGCCTGGAGTTTCCGCATGGCGCTTAGATTTTCAGTAAGCCTGTTGACAGTCTCCTTCTGCTCAGACACCGTGCCGTAGGCCTGCTCCAGCTGCTTCTGGCTCTCCTGCAACGAGTTCATCAGGGCCATCTTCTCCCGCTCAACCTGACGCACAAACAAAGTAAACTTCTTAAATGACACTGGTCACTTTTTCTCTTAATAAATATCTATTCAATCCTATATGAAAAAGTTTGTTACTAACCACTGATTAGAATCCGCTCAGTCTCAATAAAAACTTAATTCAATCAAGATCTTTTTCAATAATATATAACTTATGCTGGGGACAATCCCTGTCCTCTGGTTAATAAATAGAAACAAGTGGAGTCTGAGATATTACACTTAATGATCTCTGAATCTGCAATTCACACATGCATCTGAATTTCTTTATTTATTCAGATGAGCTGTCCTGCGTAACACATTACTGTACAAATCCCATTTGTTTTACTGTTTAAAATTCCACATTAAATTAATTGCTTGTACTATCGCTTTTGTCATTGTTGAGATTTTTAGTTTCTCAATACATTATCAAACTATAATGTAGGCAAAACTCCAACCACAAATCAGTGCAGCACTAAATATAATTTGATAAGTTTAGAAGTGATCATTCTGAAGTGCTGAAAGAATGAGACACTGAAACTCTATATAATTAGATTTTATCTTCATAACGTCTTAAAATTAATGGTAAAGTCCTGGCTTCATTCACACTATCAAACCACCACGTTATTAGGAACAGTAAATTTAGCTGAAAATATTTAATAGGAATCCATGTTTAGCCTGTGGCCAATCAGAATCAAGCATTTGATAAAGGACTAGTCTAAACAATATTAATTTTTGATTAATTAAGCCAAAAAACATGAGCTTAGGCAACATAATCCTTACAGAGGTAACAAAATAATACTCAAAGTGCATCTCAGCATCTAATACCTGAGCAAGCTGCTGCTTCAGCTTCTGTATCTCAGAGATGTTGAGCTCACTCAGCAGATCATCCACCAAGCTAGGAGCTGGCTTGAAGGCCTCTCCTCTCTTATTCACCAGCGTTCTGTTGTCCTCATCGCTGTCGCCCATCTTCACCAGGCCGTTCTCGAAGCCTCTGATCAGATCGTCGTTATCAGGTTCATGGATGGTGGAGGGATCCTCGTGGAGTTTTGGGTTATCGATGGAGATATTAAAAGAGCTGCCGTACACGGACCCCCCAATGGTCATGTAGTGGGAGAGCTCTTTGCGCAGCGTGGCCTTCTGCTCACGCTCCGTTTTAATCGTTTCTAAAGCTTCTGTGAGCTGTCGCTCTGCGATTTCTCTCAGACGCATAGCATCCTCCAGCTGGCCTTGGACACACTGAGAGTCCTCCTCCAGCCGACGGATCTCATGCTTAAGACCTTCGAACTCCACCTGTACACATTGTCAAATTATACATGAAGCAATAATTTCACTTTGCTGAGTGGGGTTTTCTGTAATTGTGCTGATAGTCAAAAGGAACTTCAGAGCATTCCAAAAACAACAGCAGCATTAAAGATTTTTAGATGAATACATGTAGAGGAGAAAAAACACACTAAGTAAATAATTGAGAACAGAGCCATTATATGTTAATTTCTCTACATTTATCTATGGGGGAAAACAATTGTGAACAAAATTAGCAGTCAGGAGAGTTTGAACCCTGTAATCAACACTTTCAAATATCCCTGTTCTAAAATCTCACAAGGATAGAGAAAATAGAAAAAGCATCTTTGAAGTTTCCCATCATTTTTATTCTGTAAAATCCCTCCAGGTCGTCCGTTTATGCTCTCCTCTCTTCAGCTCACTCCACAGGTTTTCAATAGGATTTATGTTTAGGGACTGAGATGGCATGGCAGAAATGTGGGTTTGTTGCCAGGCACGGCCTTTAGAGATACCAAGAAATGTGCAATATGTGGTTCAGCTAAAGCTGTTTTCTCTTAATGCAGAATTTGTTTCCTTCACTGAACAAATACGCTCAAGTTAAAAGGTCTCTAAATTTTAAACCTCTTTGACCAGGTTACGAACAAATTTGTCTAACTCTGCACATATTTTCTTATATCATGAATTTTACCCCCTAACATTTGACGAAACCAGTTTACTTAACAATATAAGACTATAAGCATCTGCTTTATTTCTGTAGTAGCCGATGTGTGTGGGTCTGTCTTAGTCGTAACACAGCAAAAGAATCAGATTCACGTACAAGAACTTCATGACCATCGTCCATTTTTGGGACTTTGCTCGTCTCACCTGGTTCTGCCGCAGCACAGATACTTGTTTCTGCAGGGAGATGTTCTCCTCCTCCAGCTCAGTGTAGTCCTGGAGAAGTCGAGCTTCCCGAACTTTATACTCTCTGATGTCGTCTCGAAGCTGAGCCCGCTGCAGTTCTGCCACATCTGAATTCTGGACAAGAAAGGTGTCAGAACAGGAATAACTTCATGTTTCTGCAGCTGGACACTGGATGTACTTTAGTTATTGTGGGAACTATCAACTCATTCCAGGTCAAATTAGGATCAGCGTGTAACACAGAGCACAGGTCAAGACTTAGAGAGGAAATGACAGCAGGAAGACACTGTCCACTTAATAACTCAGGCTACAAAGAGACTTTTGAGGACATCCTCTGTCTTACTAACTATGGACCATTACATCATCTTTCCTGCTGGACAAATTCAGAACTGACCTCTTCTTTGTTGCAAACACTACTATCTCGCTAGGGGGAAATTACTACCTTACAATACAAATAAATAAATCTTGAAAAATTTGATCCCATTTTGTGAACTAAAAATGCATGCATTTCTGTCAAACTCCTTTTATTTTGATTGCCAGAATATTTGCCAGGAATTAGGTTATTCCTTCCTTAGGGCAGGAATAACTTTTAATTCACAATGTACCTTTTTCTCACAGGAACCAGAAGCTGAAAAAAGGTTCTGGGAAAGAGATTTTCTTCAATAGTGAAGCAGTACTTTTCAGATTGCCAGGGAACCTTTTTGAGGGCTTAAAATAGGACGGACTGTAGCAAACCCAAACAGACAGAACTGAGAAGTTATTTAATGACTAATCTAAAACACAACACAAAAAAAAACATGCTAATTGAAAAGTTTTAATGTACTCTGTGTTCTTTTAGTGAGATGGACAATAAGATGCAGCAGCTGGTTGTGATTCCACCTTTACAGTGAATTAAATCAACACAGTTAAAATCAAACTTAAGCCTGTCTCTTTGCTTTGTCGAGGAGTCTTAAAATTGCCAATTTTACTTGACTGTGTTTAGAAAATGTTCATATGGATAAAAAGGAGATTTAATAAAAACCCATGCTAGAAACACTGAACTGCACTAAAAAAAATGGAGAGGTTTACCTCTCTCATTTCGAGAGCAACGGCAGACAGGCGATCATTTTCTGCTTGAGCACTTGAGAGAGACGCTTTGGCCTGTCGGAGCTCATTCTGCAACTCCAGGACCTTCTGCTGGTACAGAGCTTCTTTACTGGCAGACTCCAGTATCAGCGACTCCTCCCTGCTTTCCCCATCTGCTGCCACCTTCCTGTGGGTAGAATGAGCCTGTCCAAATGCCTAAAGACAGACAAACACAGAAAACATGAAAACAAGCCAATTTCATCAGGTATTAAAAAAAGAAAGCCGTTTTCAGTTGCAAATTGAAAACGGCTGTACATTAAAAAAAAAAAATATTAGTGAAAAATGTAAGTGTTTAAATTCATTGGTGCAAAAAAAAAAGCAAAACTATCTTTTCAGTTTTATTGTCATAAAATTTTAAATCAAACAACATATTTATAAAATCTAATATTTATTTCGATACTTTCTGCTTCTTTATTTTTAACGGCGCAATTTCCTCAATTATTTAAAAGGTTCTAAAAATTGACTATTTAAAAGAATATAATGAGCTGGTAAATATGTGTTTGAATTAAAAGAAGCCGCTGAAAATGTTTTATTTTTTGAAAATGACATAAAATCATGACGTACAAGTACTCTTCACAAATTGTTTTCTGTTCTTTAAGTAACTTTTCACCCAATTTAGTGCAGTCCCCTTGATCCCATATTGTTCCAATTTACTGATTAAAATGCTGTGATTTATAATCAAATACTTTTCTGAGTGGACACACCCACAAATTTATTTTTATCTATAGAGTTAGTAATGTCCTCAATAAGTTCAATTAGTGCATGCGATACTGGTCGTTTACTTCAGAAGCCATATTGATGATTCATAAGTAGTTGATGTTTTTAATTCAATAAAATTGTCTAGTCTGCTGTTGAATAGCTTTCCCGGGATTTTGAAAAATTATTAAAGGTAGAAAAGTTGATCAGATACACAAAACTGCTGCTCTGCCACATGTTGTGATTTGAGGAACAAGCAGCGGTCTGCTGTCATGATTGGTGCTGCTGAGGAGATGACTCCAGATCAACAGTCAGAGTCATAAGACACGATGCCAGTGACGACAACAATAAGCTGTTTAATTATTAGAGCGTGATGAGCAATGGAATAACTTAATGTGGATATAACGCAACAAAAGTTTACATCTCTGAAGTTATCACTCATAGAGACTCAGTAGAGAAAAAACTAAGTTTCTCATTTTGACTTGATATTTAGCCTACCTAGTAAGCATGCATCAAACATATTTGGTATCAATAATGGTTGCTCTGACCACTGTGACTAAGATATAGAAAACATTTAAGCTTCTCACTGTAAGTAAAACGCCTCACAATGAGCAATTCCCAAAGTGGAGAAGCGGAGTACGTTGGATGAGCTGGAGGACAGTAAAACAGAGCCATTACGCTGAATAATTCAGAGTGAGCAACATTCAGAAACTAGCAAGTACAACAGCTAAAAAAAGCCAAAGTGGAAGTCCTTCAGGGAGCAGTTCCTCTACTGATAACATGGTTGGAAGCTCCAAGAACATTCAGAGGGGAAAACCGAACTTCTCTTTTTTTAAAATAGTGTGATTTTTCCCACAAGTTGAGATCTTAGATGCCATATAACAAATACATTAATGTCTTTTTGCTTTGGGTTCGTAGCAAACACAAATGACTAATCTATCCAGATAAAGGAAACAAAGTAAAATTAATAATTTCCATTTCAGGAACAAAAGTTTTATTTAGATTGCTTCTGGCCAACATTTGCTGTCTTGGTACTGAGACAAATTATATTTGAATGACTTTACCACCTTTATACCTTCTAAATCTTATGTTGATTTAAACAAGTGTCACCAATTATATCACTGCCACAGAGAGCCTCAATGTACATTGCTGAAGTACTAATTGTTGTCCAGGTAATTCATTGGTATATACATATTATGTGCAGTGATATTTAGATAATAATAAAAATATTGTGCAGCCTTACCTATTACACCACTTTCCTTTAGGCTATCAATTCAAGGCATGCACTGTTTGTATTTAATTTAATTCATAAACATAACTTATATTTTAAGAACATTTAAACCTGTAAAATAATAATAATAACAATAACAATTATTGTCATTTCAACAATAATAAGTTGTATATGCCATAGGAAATATAAATAATTAATTATGCTACAAAAATTACTGTCAAATTTCTTAGGAAACAAAATGTAACATTTATATGTCATTGTCAGAATTTAACATTCAAGCTTAAATTGAATTTGTATGCAAGTTGAAATCGTCCTTGCTTCTATTAAGTGCTTCTATTTTTAAGCTATCAAAACTTTTAAAACTCAATCTGAGTTTTATTCTAATTTCACCGTCAAGGCAGAACATTTACTAGAGATTAGTTTAGTGAATGTAATCCAAATTATTTTTATTGATTTTAAGTCACAGGTTTCAGTGTAAATTAAGGGATATAGTTTGCCCAGAATTTCAGTGTTGAAACACTTCCAGTTGTGCTATATTATTTTTTTTTCTAGTTAAAGAAAATTTTGCTACCATGATATACCTACTTTAGTATCTCCAGCTGCTGTTTACTGTGATTGTATTTTGACCCTGAAGTGAGTTGTGCATGCAGGAAAAACATTGAAGTTTGCTGCAGTTATGAGCTGGAAATGTTCATCTAAACAACCCTTTGAGACAAGAAGAAAGGGGAAGTGGATAAAACCTGATTAGGAGATATTATCTCACCAAGGATTTACTTGTCAGTGCTCAAAGGGAAATGTCTGCAGCATGTTTGTATTTTCAACCATCATCAGACTTTTCTTCAGAACTCGACCCAACAACTGAACAACAAACTAACTTTACAAATTCAATTGTCTCTCTTAAGACACTGAGGTTAATTTGACTAGAGGGCTTTAGTTTTTACAGTCCTGCTCACCATTATTGGCATCCCTTCATGTTTTGCATAGCTGAGTGAATATCTTCAGAAATAAATGGAAATGCTCAAAACTTATATCAGCAGGATCTTTCAATTTGAGGTCCAAAGTAATTTAACAAAGACAATTACCATTTCAACATAAATATTTTAATTCCAAAGGACAAAACAGAAAACCAGCATGTGCACTAATA
>CAEFZY010057059.1:0-25327 GCA_903066815.1 Brachyrhaphis roseni
AAGAGTTTTCAAAGTTTTAGTAATATACCTTAGCTTTTCTTTCCAAACAGTGCCTGTGACGCGGCAGTAACACAGCACTAACAGGGCTGGTTAAAAAAACATACCGGTAAAAGTCACTGAGAGCCGTCTTCATCTTCCTCCTGAGCACTGAGACGTGTTAAGTTACATTAAACTTGCGTCTTCCTCTACACATATATTCCACCTGTCTCACTCTTACCTTTTCTGCTCGAGCGCCCCTAGCGGCCGTTAGAAAAAATGCATAAATAAGCCGCATCATTGTATAAACCGCAGGGTTGAAAGCGTGAGACAAGTGTCACGGCTTATAGTCCGGAAATTACGGTAATCTATCATTTGTGTACGAACTATAAAAACAACGTAAAAATTGCTTTCCATGTGTAACAGAATATATTTTGCATTATTTACTATTATATATGTATGTTTCATCATGCTAGCTTGATGCTCTTGGGGGCCCCCTGCAGGTGTGGAGGCTCCAAGCAGCTGCTTATCTCGCATATCTTCGGCTGGCTCTGTATTTGGCCATTTATATGCAGAGTTGAGTTGTAACTAGTTACATTTACTCAGTTATGTTTACTTGAGTAACTTTTTGGGAATAAATGTACTTTTAGGACTATTTTTACTTTTACTTGAGTAATTTTCTGATGAAGTATTTCTACTTTTACTTAAGTGAAGCTTCTGTATTTTCTACGCACTGAATGAAAAACAAACATGTTTTAACCATAAATTCACCAGACACAGACACACACCTGCAGTTTCTGCTAAGGCTTCATAAGTTTCTTCTTTAAAGAAACTGATTTGGAAAAACAAAAAATGTATTTTGGTATTTTTTGTTACTTATGTGAATTATTGTCTATTTGGTCCTTAAAATACCAAAATTTCCACTTAAATTTATATTTTGGTCCATTTGATTATGTAATTTTTAAATATTAAATGATTGACAATTTGATCAGTTACTCAGTACTCGAGTAAACTTTTTGCCAAATACTTTTTTACTCTGAGTAATTTCTTAGATGGCTACTCTTACTAGAGTAAAGGTTTTGGGTGCCACCTCTGTTTGTATGTATGTTTGATTGGAGTTCATATATTTATCTAAATGTATTGCTGGATTGTAGTTGGTTAATTCACTATTTGTCTTGTCACGCAACTCAGCAGGTGGCTCTAATAAAGTGGCAGCTGTGTGTATTTGTGGCTCTTGAGTTTCTAAAATAAAAATCATTTTCTGAAGTTTCTTAATTTGTGGCTTCCCCGTATTGTGCAGCGTCCTCTGTAATCACGCTTTCATATATAGTTGTGCTTCTGAGTAGCGCTGATGCGTAGGTGTGAAGGCATGTGACTGTGTGTATGAACCAGCTGGTGTCCTAATCAAAGTTTCACATCTTCTTCACATCGCTACGCTCAGCCTGCATACCTGTGTGCCGTCTTACGTGCGCTGTGGTTTCTCTGCTCGCCCTGCAGTACGCTCGCATGAGAGCTGTTTATCTCCGCCCGGTGGCTTCCTCCTCAGCATAAAAAACATTTTGTCTCTACCTCTGTGCCACTACTCCCCCTTTTGTCTTTCATGTTTGTGCAGCTGAAAACGCCGCGACCTGAAAAAGAAGCGTGACGTGTTTGGGGGCTGCGGCTCCCGGCTTCTGGTGTCAATCCTTCCTGTCTGAGCGCAGATCACACGGTTTGTTTTTGGGAGAGAATGCTCTGCAGGCCTTCACACACCAACACACGCACCAACAAGCGCTCCAGGAAGTAAAAACACACAAAGAGAGAGATGCATGTCAGGAATCCTGTTACATAACAGCCCGCATTGCACTGCTTTCTGACATGGGAAACTCTACACTGCAGCTCAGTTGTGCTAAAAGTCGTGCAATGACAGGCAGCTGCCTCGGCTACACTCAGGTTACTCATCTAAGCCGTTTTGCAGAAACAGGACTTGTTGCTCTGCAGATAAGTTTAGATTTTTGCACTGATTGATAATAAGCCCAGTTCTAAGTCTCTCTGAAAGATAAGCTCTTCTGACTCGGTGAAGGCATCACAAAATATTGCATAACATCTGTAGCCTAACCAGCAACTCAAAGATAACATTGTAGGGGAACTTTGCAATGTTTTAAATCAAATCAAGAGGTCGCTTCATAGATTCCTATTAAACAGGAGAGGCACAGCAACACAAATTGTTGAATAAATCAACCAAGGACAAAATAATTCAGTTTTTTTTTCATCTTGGAATGAGAGGAAAAGACATAAATATGTAACACAACTCAAAATATATGTTTCCGCTGACCATTTAATTGCACAATTTGACATTTTGAAAATAAATTTGCTCAACAGAATGCCAATTTACAGATAAAACGTTTTGATGAGGTGGTTTTTGGCCTTTTGTGCAACACAGGAGTCACATGATCAACAACCGGATGTTGCCACTGCATCAGACGACAACAGGAAGTAGCTGGAGGAAGACTTACCGCATGAACAAACATATTTACATATGACTTTAATTGCGTTTTCTTAATTAAGTGTTAAAAACACCAGATTTGTGGGATTTTTGTACATTAGTGGAATACTGACAAAGTTTTACACACGTTTGTAACTGAAATCCAGCTAGAGACACAGAAAACAACCGTGATCACACCGTTTCATACCTAATGCCGATTTACAGAAACCAATTAAGCTAACCGTTATGTGTTTATACTGTAGCAGGAAGCAGGAGTACCTGGAGAGAACCCAAGAATTCAAACTCCATGCAGAAAAACCCAAAATCCAAAACCCTGAGTCTGAACCCTGACAAGAAACACTTAGAAACCTAAATATTTGATTCATGTTTGTCGCTTTCTGCACCAGTTACCAAAGAAAAATCCTGCTTCCTGGTTTTGGTTCTGATGAATCATGAAGAGCTGGAAGATTGAGAATAAACGAGAGGAAAAGTGGAAGGCAATAGATGGGGGAGGGGGGACAGAGAAAGTTTGGTAACGGGAGATTGGGAGCGATGGCGTGAGAGAGCACCTGTCCCACAGGAATTGGGTCCACTCGTCCTTAACCGGAGTTGGCAGCGACTCAGCTTGACCTTGTCCCCTCATGCCGCTGCTCGCCTCTGATCCCATTAGGACCCAGGCACCATGGCAGGACCCCCCCACCCACACACACACACACACTTTCACCCCCACCTCTAACCTCGCTTTGTCAGCCCCTCCCACATCCTCACCCCAGATCTTTTGGGGGCCCAGGACAAACATCAGGCCCTGTGGAACAAACGGGCCACTAATGTGGACGGACAGGACAGACAATTACAGCCGATGGGAGTGTGCACGAGTCCAAGAAGAGACGCAGGGACACACAGCACAAAAAAGATGAAAAATTAACCCTTTCACAGAAAGCGGCAGATTTAACCGACTTCTCAAATTGCTTTGTAAACATGAGAACTATGTTTACTTCCTAAATAAAATACGCTCCATGTTAGGGACACTTGTTCAGTTCTTATTAAGAATCAGAATTCATTTTAAAGTCATTGTGCACAAATGAAGCGCAACAAAATGTTGAAGGAGTCTTTATGAATGTTTATGACTGGTGTCATGAAGTGTCCTTCGGTAAATAATGACTTTTAATGCAAAGTTGTTTTAGAACTTTAAAAGTCCATTAAAAGTGCCAACTTTGCATTAAAGTGTCATTATTTACCTAATAATGGAAACTTGGTACTTTTAATTGACTTTTAATGCAACTTTTAAAGCAACTTTGCATTAAAAGTGCCATTATTTACCAAATGAAGGAGTCATAAACATTCATAAAGACTCCTTCATGTTCGTAACAGATGTTTATGACAATGTCATGTCATTCTTATAAACACTCTTTCAAATAAAGTGTTACTGTTTTAAGCCAGTAATTCTAATATTGATGAAAAAGTTCTAGTTCTATTGACAGATTAATGTCTTTTTAAAAGTGAATTTATTTGCCAATGTAACTAGTATTAGGAATTATTTATTTAAAACAAGCTCTTATAAATTGCTCAAAAGTTCCTGGTAAACTCGTTTTGTCTTATTTTATGTGTACTAAAATATTTCTACTAGAAAATAGACCAAAAATACTTTTATTTATTTATTTTGCAGTGTACTTATTAAGGTTAAATCCTCTGTTGCTCAGTTTTTGGATATTATCCCTCGTCAAACCTCTTCAATATTTCTTGACAGCCGTCTTTCTTTCATATCGAAACTCTGACCTACTTGGCATATTACGCAACACTAAGTGAGTGTGTAAACAAAAGTGAACGTCCTTGCCTAAATCCAGTCCACCTCACCGCAAATTATGCATCCCTTTTATAAAACGAATGCATGTGCAACGCGTGTCGCTCCGTCCCGTCGCTCCCGCTCGTCTGGACTGGAACCAAAGAATGCCAGCCTGTGCATCTGTGGTTGCAAAACACAAGCAACACATGTACACAGCACTCTAAAGTTAGAATCGAGAAAGCCAGAGCTCCGTCTGTAACCCTACACGCGCGCAGATTTAGCCTCGTGCATTCATACGAAAAGCAGGGTGTGATGCCATCCTTCACCTGGAGGAGGAGGAGGAGGGCGGTGAAGGAGGAAGAGTTGTAACGCAGGAGTACGAGAGGTCATTACGGGTCAGAAGTGAGACATAATTAAAATTCTATTACTGTTTGACCCCCAGTTAGGCAACACACACTGAACGAGTATCAATCAATTGAATTGTAATGTTTCAATCAATAACTGAAACAGTATACATCAAAATGTTGGTCAATGTTTCTAGGCCTGTCATAATGATCAATAAATCAATTAATCACATGATAAATTAAAACAAAACTACCAAAAACTAGATGACCAAAGTCCTCAGTCTGGTGTTTTGGTCGCAACTAAACCTTTTTTTTTTTAAAGACAATTTTGTTTACAGTGACTTCATACTTCATTTTATTTGTTGTTTCTCTTGTTTTGTTAATTTATTTTGGATATTTAAAGTGTCTTTAAGTTTCAGTGATAAAATTTGAGAATGTGTTCTTGGATTATTTTGCCATTAATGTTGTATCATTTGAAAATGGTCTCAAAACAACAATATTTATCATTTATCACGATAACGTCTGGTTATTGTCCAGCATAAATGTGCTTAAATGTTACATGTATTACTGTACAAAAGCAACTCTAAGAAGACAAGTTTTTAGTCTAGATTTAAAGAAACTTGGTATTTCAGCAGTTTTGCAGTTTTCTGGACGTTTGTTCCAGATGTGTGGTGCATAGAAGCTGAATGTTCTCCTGGTTCTGGTCTGTTCTGCATCCCCAGAACCAGGAGACCTGAGAGACCTGGAAGGTTGATACAACAGCAGATCTTTAATATAATTTGTGATTTATAAACTAAGAACAGTATTTTACAGGCTATCCTCTGTAGCTCAGAGGATAACCTGTAAAATAAACAGTATTTTACTACACTACAATACTGTGTATTTTACAGCCAGTGTAGGGACTTCAAAACTGGTGTGATGAGCTCTATCTTCTTGGGTTTAGTCAGAACGCCGGCAGCAGCGTTCTGGATCAGCTGCAGCTGGAGGCTTGATTTCTTAGGCAGACCTGTGAAGACACTGTTGCAGTAATCAATGCATATTAATGTCTCAGATCTTGCCAAGACATTAGTCTTTTAGTCCTGGAAATGTTCTTCAAGCGATAGACTTTCTAACCAACTTTATGTGTCTCTGAAGGTCCAGGTCAAAGTCCATCACTACTCCCAGAATACATAAACTTTAAACTGTCCTCGCTGAACCCATTAACCCAAACAGCAGAACATTTGCTCCCTGAGAACTGCCAGATACTGTCGCTGGTCATGCACCCACAGACACACAGATGGGTTGAGACTTGTTACCCACAAGACGGCCTTCCGTCCTCTGACAGATCATCCTCACGTAAACAGACTTGTGTGCTGGCACTCACTTACAGTAAGGTTATACCAGCAGACAGGCATGCAGCCACACATACGGTGCGACCACAAATGTTTCTCAGTGCATCACGGACCGACAAGCTGGTGCACGTCGGCGCGCTCCATGGACCCATCCAGGAATTTAAAATGAGAGCCGCACCACAAAAGGGGAAACTGAGAAACTGCTGGAAACAGAAAGAAAGTCTTTCAGAGCTATAGCTGAAATTGCATATTATTATGAAAAAAAAACATGACAACAACTTATATATATATATACATATATATATAAACACACACACACACACACACACACTTGCACCACAGCACAGGAAACTCAAATGTCAATGTGGGTACAGGGTGAATGAAAGTGGAAACAGAAACACCAGACTACAATGGGCTGCATACAGGATATGTTGAGACGATTATTTCCTATAAAAACAACCCGGCCTTTTGGCAGGAATGAACACTGGAAAAGAAAAGCTTCGTAAAACTGTATTTTTTCGTGGTTTTACTATTAGAACTGCACAGTTTTAGTTAGTTTCACATACCAACATGGCATACTGTACCATACTATACTATATTATACCATGATGTGCTACTATACTGCACTACACCATACTATACCATAATACACTGCGCTATACTATACCACACCACAATATACAATACTACACCACACTATGGGAATATGCTATACTGTACCACACTACAGCAAGCTATACCACAATGTGCCACTATACTGCACTATACCATACTGCTCTATGCTATACTATGCTGCACTATGCTATGTCATACTATATTCTACTACACCAAACTCCGCCGTACTATACTACACTATATAATATTACACTATGATCCATTACTATATTATACTATATTACACTACACCATATTATATTTTATCATACTACGTTATATTGTACTACACTATACCATACTATGCTGTATTGTACTGCAAAGTATAGCAAAGTCTACTATGCAGTATATACTATACTACTACCACCGCTCCTACTATATCATATAACGTAGTATATTATAGTATACTATTGCATAGTGCAGTGTAGCATAGTATAGTGTGTAGTGTAGTAAAGTGTTTAGTGTGTAATGTATCATTGTATAGTGTAGTATACGATGCACTACATAGTGGAGAATAGCATATCACAGTCTTGTATTGTGAGGTAAATTACTGTACAGTGTACTTCAGTGTGGTGTGTGGCATAGTATAGTATAGTCAATCTATTGCAGTATAGTGTGGTACATTCTGGTGTGTAGTATAGAATAGCATAGCATAGCGGAGAATGTCATTATAGTCTTGTGTAGCACAATATAGTGTAGTTAAGTATGATGTGTAGTATAGTACAGCACAACACACTAAGCAATATGTAGCATACTATATGCAAGTATGAGTACACAGCCATAATACACAGCATACTGCAATATGGTGTGTAGTAAAGTATAGCATACTTCACTACACATACCTTGTATAGTACAATGTTTTATTACAGCCATACACCAGTATGGTGTATTACATAGTGGAGCATGGCAATGTGTAGTATTGTAGTACATTATAGTACAGTACAATATAGCGTATAGTGTAGTATACTGTACTATGGCGGAGAATAGCATATCACAGTCTTGCATTGTACAGAATAGTATAGTGCAGTATAGTATAGTAAAGTACAAGTACGGTGTTAAACAGTGGCTACTGTACTGTAGCGCAGTATAGTGTAGTGTTGTATAGTAAAGCACAGGGCAGTACACTATAGTGTAGTAGAGTATGTTTAGTGTGGTGTAGTACAGCGTAGTATAACATAGCATAACATAATATACTATAACATGGTACTGTAAAGCTAATAATAGTACAGGATTGCATAGAAAAACAAAGGCTAGCATAGTATTTGTGTTATCACAGGATTACATATATTATAGTAATTTTAACTCCTGGCTATATTTGCTCTTAATAGTAAATGTTTTAACTAAAAAATAAAACATGTTACTTTGCCAGATGTGATATCCCTTGACAGTTTTGTAATTTGATGAGCAGAAACTATCACCAGAGATCGGTATCCGCTCTGCTAACGCTAAGCTAACCACCAATCTTTAAACGCAGCTGCCACCGTCGGTGTCACGCCCGAAGGAAATCAGACATGGGTCCCCTCAGGTCAACTGCAGCTTCAAAGGCCATCAGCCAGTTCTGTTGCCAGGCTGAGCGCAGTGAGCTACAGCGTCCTGGGGCTCCTGCGCCCCAAAGCGGTAATGGGATTAGAGCTTCCTAAAGACAGATTAAGGGGCTCCAGGTCCCACCTTGGTCCCCCTGCCAGGTTTGGTACCTCCCATCCACTGGACCTGAAGATTAATGATGGCAGGATGGGAATATCCTCAATATTCTCCATCTAAGCAAATGGTAGTCAAGTAAAACAAAGTCATACGTTTCCATTTCCATAGAAGATGTCCAGCATAAAGCGATGTAACCTTGTGTAGATTTACTTCCTGTTTCAAAATTTTCTCCAACAACTTTTTAGGTGATTTAACTGCTTTAGAGATCACTCCAACCCTTCACTTCCCCCAAATAGCCAGGGCCGGTACCTGAGCCCTCTACTGAGGATGGAACCATATCATTTTACTCAGGTTCAGATCTGAACTTTGACTGGGCCACAGCAACACTCATCCATTTTTCAGCCATTCTGCTGTTAATTTGCAGTTGTGTTTGTAGCATACTGTGGGCCAAGCTTTGAGCTTTGGCTCTCTGACGGTTACAAATGGCTTATTTAATTTTAAGAAACACTCATTGAATGCTTATATTGACATTTTAACAGTTTAATGGGTTTACCAATACAGTCAGATTTTTGATATGGAGCAAAATGAAAATGAGTTTAACACGCCTGGTCGAGGCAAACAAACTAGAGTTTGATTAAAGTGGATTAAACAGGGTTGGTGTGAATGCATCTTAAGATGTTTTCCACTGTAGAATGATGAACTTTAAAGTTGGAAATGTCTTTATAACCCTTCCCAGATTGATAACTGTGGTTGTATAAACACACCTCCTTATGCTCTACAGCAGAAAATTGCTGCCTTTCTGGCGGAAACCACACCTGTTGATGATCAATGAATAATCTGCATTTGCATTTCCTTTCTTAAAATCTTTAAGAAGCAAACCATGATGAGATCACGCAGCATGTCACTGACGTACAACAGTAGCATGATGTAACACAACATAAACTTTGATTTACAGACATGGTCTTAGAAGTTAAAGAAACTCTTTGCTCTTGCGGTACTTAACCTGCATCCTTGACATTTGCCAGTGAAGCAGCCAGGGTGAGATTAGGCCTCGATGGATGTCATAAACTGGTCAGTCTAAATATAGACGGGGCCACAGAGGGTGCAGTTATTGTTACACACAAACAGGCATGCATGGACTTGCTTGTCCAGGATTAAATGTACACTTGTGTCCAGAAACACACCCAGAGACAGATACATGTGTGTTTTCTCTCATGCGTAGCAACAATTTATAACTTCTGAGAGTGAAAAAGGCTGGTCGGTTGAGGTGTTTATTTAAAACTATGGTAGAAAAGTAATGAAAGCGTGATGTTTTGTAAATGGACATTAAAAGTTGGGGCACTTTGAGCACCATAGGGGGAGAGGCCTCGTTTCCAGGACATGCCTGGAGGTTTTGGCCTGCAGTGACAAACTGAGAGCTTGTCTGACTAGAGAAGTGGCGGAGTGGGTCGTGTTACTCGGAGAAACACTGACCCCCAGTGTTTCAACCAGAAATATAAAATAAAAGGCCCAACATGAGTGTCAAAAAGAATATTCAGCTCTTTAAAATATTTAAAAATACATATTAAAATATATATATTTTTAAAAATTATTCATATATATATATATATTTAAATATAGTTTTTAAATATCTTTTAAAAATGTATTTTTCAATATTTTGCTCCAATTATTGAGCTGATGATGTTTTATCTGGAGTAAAGTGTTGGAAAAACTTCAGTTTAAATGATAAATATTAGGAAAATCTAATTCATTCCCTCATTTTTTGTTTTTTCCCCCTTTCTGTTCTGATGTCTGTTTTAATCAGAAGCAATAATTTATTAACAGAGGTGGGTAAGTATTCATTTTGACAAAAAATCAACAGAAGGATGAAAAGGAAATGACTAAATTTCAAAAAGAGAAAAAAGGTGATAAATTTAAAGAGGGAGGTGAGTAGAGCAGCCAAAAGTTGTACTTAAGTAAGAGCAGAAAGTATTTGGTAAAAAGTTTACTCAAGTACTGAGCAACTGATCAAACTAATCATTTAATATTTATAAATTACTTCATCAGATGGACCAAATATGAAGTTAAGTGGAAATTTTGGTATTTTAAGGCTGAAATTGACAATAATTCATATAAGTAACAAAAAATAACAAAATCAGGCAAAAATAAAATGTTTCCAAATCTGTTTTGACCAATAAAAACCGATTAAACTTTAACAGAAACTGCAGGTGTGTGTCTGTTTATGGTGAATTTTTGGTTAAAACATGTTTGTTTTTCATCCAGAAATTTTACTCAAGCAAGAGTAGAAATACTTCATAAAAAAATTACTCAAGTAAGTAAAAATACTCCTGAAAGTAAATTTTTTCTAAAAGTTACTCCAGTAACTGTAATGTAACTGAATGTACCACCCAGCTCTGTGTCTGGACAGCCTGGGGCCACAGTGTCTCTGTCCCCTGCTAGCTTGACGTTCCCCTCTCCTCCCCAGCTGGCAGAGGTTTCGGCGGGCCACAATGTGCCTGCATGACGGGCCGGTTCGGGTTCTGAATGAGGGTCCCACAGCCCCGCTGAAAGGCTCCCATTGTCCGGCCCCACCTCCATCAGAGATCATTAATTATGGGCCGCGGAGCACGGCTCTGAGCCCGATGAAGTCCAACCTCTACATTCCCCTCCTGTTACAGCATAAACACGCTGATGAGGCTGAAGAGAGCCAGCTCCTCCTCCTCCTCCTACATCCTTCTTTTCTATTCTGGTGTTTTTAATAAAGCCAAGCGGACTGCTGAGGACTTGGGGGAGGCAGGTTGATGGTTTTTGTATGAGAACAGGAAATTGGAGGTGATTTCTTCTCATTTCATTCTGTCCATTCAATCATCTCCTGTGGATTTTAGAGCTTGGCAGAGTTGGATAGTAACTAGTTACTCAGTTACATTTACTTGAGTAACTTTTTTGGGAAAAATGTACCTTTAGAAGAATTTTTTCTCTTTACTTTTACTTGAGTAACTTTATTATTAAGTATTTCTACTCTTACTTGAGTAAAATCCCTGTAGTTTGCTCCTCCCAAAGGCGAAGAAGGGAACAGGCTTTTCAATGTCTTCAGTTTGTTTGACACAATGCAGTATGAAAACAAACCACACCAGCTTAAAATGCAACAAATTCTCAGACTTTGGCCCCAAATCAAACCTGGTATTCTGGTAAACTATCAGCTGTGATAACACCAAGAACCACTTAAGGAACCATTTTAGCCCAAACTTAATCATCAACAGAGGATTAATCCTAAACACAGAGCAGGAAATGTCCGACAGACTGGCTGAAGAAGAGTAACGAATCGGTTCAGACCTCAAGGGACTGGAAGAGGCCTGGAGAAATTAATGCCTGCAAACTCCGATGAGCTGAAGCAACATTGTAGAGAACAATTCTTTAAAAACTGTTTCATCTACCGAGATAAAACTGCTGTATTATGGGTGGACAAAGCTAATCTGTATAGCACATTTCAGCAACAAAGTGCTTCACTTGTTAAAAACATTACACAGTCACCATTAAATAAGCAACAAATGTTGCATTTTGTCAAACCCCAGCTTCAAAATCATGAAGAATATTCATAATCAAAGACATATCAATTATATTGACCAATATTCCAGTTATTATCAATCAAAAGCAACTCTATACAGGTAGATTTTTAGCTTCAACTTAAATGAAGTCAGTGCTTCGGCAGTTTTGCAGTTTTCTGGAACTTGGCTCCAGATTTGTGGAGCATAGAAGCTGAATGCTGCTTCTCCATACGTGGTTCTGATTCTGGTGACCTTTACTGTATTTTGGTGCTAATTCACTGAACTAAAAGAAATATTTTAAAGTTTATTCTCAATTACTTTACCAATGTGGAATCTGTTCTGTGTTTTTACATTTTAAAGTTAGATATGAATCATTTTAGAAACGGGTTAAAAACAGATTATTATGTCTTCATAAGCTGAATGACTGTATATATATATATATATTCAAATCTTTCTGGTATTAGTTTCTAGTTGTAAAGTAAAATGGGAGGGCAATGTGAATTTATTGCCTGTAAAGGTTCATGAATGATTATGTGGACGTTATACTATAATGTTTGTGTAACTCAAACCACCGCACATGTTTTGTCCTCAGTTTTGGGGAAAAACGTCAGAAGAATAAAGTCGTTGGACTCCAAAAGGGATAAAATAAGAGTTCATATAATAAAACCGAAATGACATCATGTGGTTTCGTTATTGCTGTGCGCTGTTGCTCCGACCTTGGGGGATGAGACGTTACATTACACATCCCTCACTAATGCGACACCACCCAAGAACAGTTACTCAACACCAAACTGCATTTCGATTCGAGCAACAAACTGCGGTCTAACAGTCAGACCGCACTTCCATCCCTGGAGTTTGCTCCGTATGTTCATAGCAACTCTGCGCGTTGACATCACAGCGAGCCGCTTTGGGCCGAGCGCGTCTCACTTTCCTCAGAGAAACCTCATGTGCTCGGAGTTTATGAGGCCCAGGCTGCGATCGGGTTTGTTTTTGAAATGTTGTCATGTCATATTTACTGAGCAGATATGGAGGTTTTTTTTATCCATTCAAGGATCTGGATTCAGTTGAAGGCTCTTCATCTGAAACTGTTTTTTCTCGAAGGGGTGAATAATTCATCTCTAAAGTGAAACACGTTGCACATTAACTTATTCCAACGTAACTTTTACTGAAAATGAAGACGGAAAGCGAAAGAAGAAACATTTTAAATGCGGCTGATGAACAGCTCTGCCAGTGTTACGTCTTTTGCATATGAGATTTGAATATGATCAGCATCTCAAGGTCACAGTGTCACACTGAGCTCCATGTGAAACACAATTTAATTTCATAAGGTGCAGGAAAAACTGTTTGGCTAGGCCAGGGTTGTCCAAAGTGGGGCCTGTGGGCCATTTGTGGCCCTTACAGTGATTTTGTGTGGCCCCCAACTGCAAAACAAAACAAAACATTTTATTCATGGCTTTGGTTGTGTGTGGTTTTTAATTCTCATTTTATTTATTTTTTGGTTGTTGTGTTTTTATTTGTTTGTTTTTGGATATTGAAAAATATCTTCTAGTTCCACAGTGAAGTGTTCTGTACAAAATCAATCAATATATTACTTGAAAATGGTCTTAAAACAACAATATTATGATTTATCGCATCAATTTCTGGGACAATTTATTGTCCAGTAAAATTTGTTATTCTGACAGGCCTAGATATAATAAAAGAATAATATGTAAAGTAACACACATTAAAGAACGGCACTAGGGTCAAATAAGTTTATAATTTTGCCTACCGCATTTTCAAACAAACAGTAATCTAAATATGTCATATATATTTAGTTAATTATATATCTGTTGTTTGAATGTGAATATGTCTGAAATAAACTAAAAAAAAAAAAAACATCTTGAGGAATGAAAAGCAAAGACGATAAATCCCAACATAAAGCAGCAGACGATGGTTCTAGCACTGCGTTAGCAGCTTGTTTATAAATGCAGGCCGCACTTTTCAGAATGATATATCCTTCAAAACTGCTGAACTTCACAATTAGTTTCTACTTTGTGCTGTTCCATCATATAAAATCCCAAGTAAATCCTCTGAAGTTTGTGTTTGAAATGTAATAAATTGTAAATAAAAACGTACTTCAGGCCTCTGGAATGCAGATATGCTGAATAATATCTCTGACCTCAGAAAACATAATTAGGAAAGTTATCACTTTTCCCCTTAATCATGAAATTCCTCTCCTCTCCCTCTTCGCTCTGACCCATGGCTCTCTTCTTCCCCCAGAGAGGACGTTACATAACATATTTCCAACACTCCCCTGTCGACACACACACACACACACACCCACACGCTCCTGCAACACTTCATCAGTTCCTGCCCCTCGCTGCCCCTCTTCCCCCTCACTCTATCCTCACACAAACACACACATCACACACCTGTCAGCTGTGAAATATTTCCCCCAGATCTGCTGGACTGGACACTGAACAGACTCTGGTGTGCGTTGAGAACCTTCTCATGCCCCAGATACTTCTCCTTTTCCCTTTTCCACACCAGCGCCGTTGCTCCCCCGCCCTCTCCCCTTTCATCTCTCAGACAAACACTCGCTGCATTAATCAAAGCCCCCCACCCTTCTCCTTCAGTAGTTCTGCTTTACATCACTGATTGGGGATGTGACACAGCCCCCCCTGCTCTATTGGTGTAACTGAAAGCAGCACTAAAGTAAAAGTATCAACAAAAATAAGCGCTGCAGTAAAAGTTATACACGTATTTAGCAAGTTTTTGTACTTCCATTTAACTCTTAACTGCTTCTAAAAACAGCCCAAGTGCTTAAAAAACCCACCCAGATGTTTTCTGTGGCAATAAGTTAATGGAAAACGAGCTGTTCAAATTATGTTTTGATTGTTAGGTCACATTCAACATGAACTGTGCCGTTGCCTAGCAACCCAAGCGGAGCAGCATGTTTGGTCAGCTGTACAATGGCTGCTAGAAAAGACAAGTTTTTTGTTGCTGTTGACTTATCATTCAGAAACCACTTGTTGCATTCTTGTTGGTTGTGCAAGAGGCTCTACTAATGCTTTTCAAAGATGTCTGGTAGGAGAAATGTGCATCTGTTAGCCATTTTCATGTGCGAGTGTAAACGTTGAGTTTCCGGCTTATTTGGATTTAAAGTGACAAGATGTGCTAAAACAGATCATTTACAGATCTGATCAGACTAAAATCTCATTATCTCAGAATGATTTTATGCAAAAATGTAATGAACATGTTTTGATTTGACCATAGAGCTATTCTAACCTGTTCAAGGAAGGATAATAGATCACCTTTAAAGCTTCAGTATTTAAGTTTCATAAAATATATATACATTTTTTACATATTTGTTAATACTGTTGCCATGTTGTGACAGTACAATATGAGACAGATAATCTGTGGGGGAAAAAAAAATCGTGCTCCTTCAACTTCTCCAAGTAGGTGGAGGAGAAAAGACAATCAGAGTCCGGAGGAGGGTCTTAGCGCTGTCAATTATACCCGTGTGCGCTCCGCTCACCCTTTCTCCCTTTTCTCTGCTATGATGCAACCATTTCCCAGTCAGTAGAGCCTGCTGTGAATGCTAAGGCTAGTTAGCACAGCCACTGATGATGCCGGTGAGTTGTTTCTCTGCTATTAGCACATTTAGCAGCACATTCACAATGTTGATTAACAGTGCTAAGACCCTCCTTCTGGCTCTGATTGGCTGTTGAAGCCATGCATTTCTTCAGATGGCAATAATAGCTCAAGGAAGAGATTGATGTTTTCATATATCATTAGTCCCATATTAAATTGTCAGAACATGGTGACAGTTTTAACAAATATCAAAAAAAAGTATTTTATTAAATAGAAGTTACATGGAGTAATTCTCTTAAACACACACACAAGCCATATCAAACTGTGAGTGGAGCCCCACAGCTTCACTAAAGGGGCAGTGGGTTGGGGTGGGAGGTTTGGGGGTTGACACCAAGGTCAGCCATGTCAGCTCTGGGCTGCAGTGGGTGGTGTTTAGGGGTTGTTTGGGTGAAGACAATAGGACTCCCTGACACCTGAAGAGAAAAGATGCATGGCAAAGAAGCCAGAAATGAATGAGCGGTTTGTCACAGTTTTCTGAGAAGCAGTGTTGGGTTTTCGCTGGGAGGCGTTGGGGAGCGGGAATCCTTTTGTGGTGACAATTGTATTGAAATATGATGTTCCCAGGGAGGCGTTTGTATGGAAGGTATTCGCTAGTTAATAACAAAGTGCAACTGAGCAAAAAATTAAGAAAAAGTGGTAAGAATGAGATTAAAACAAATAAAATAGCACAGTTTATTTTTAAAAGTTTGCTTTGTCCATAACTGAATGAAAAGCATCTACAATTTTTTTAAAACATTTTTTAAAATCTTAAAGTTGTTTATTCCATAGGCTTACTGTGACAAGCGAAATATTATTTTACATTTTGACATTTTAAAACCAAAATATTCTATGCTCTTTATTTGGATTTTATGTGAAAAAAGCTGCTGTGTGCATCTATATTTGGCCTAATTTAATCCAATATCCATAAAATCAAAACCAGTCCATCACTTTCTACTTTACTCTGTCTGAGGTATGTTTCGTGTTTCACATAGCTGCCAAAGTTCCTGCCAACGATGCAGTGCCATGTCGGATTGTATTTTTGTCAAAATCCTTTTTAAGGAACAACATAAAGGAAGTTGTTTGATCCCTCTTAGACTTTAGAGGAAGCAGTGTCTCATTTTGGACAGATAACGTCATCAAATTTCTCCTTCAGTCGATGTAACGCAGGACATTTGAGGGTAACACTTTGTTTAACGGGTTGTGAATAAGACTGACATGACAATGTCAAACATGAATAACTCTTCATGAATATTTATGACTGTTGTCATAAAATGTCATTCGGTAAATCACGACACTTTTAATACAAAGTTGACATTATTCAAAGTGTCTTTGTTATGACAACTTGTCATTAATCAAGAAATCATAATCTGACATAAATTTGTTATAAAAGTATTACTGATTAAACTTTAAAAATTATGTAGCTTAATGTTATTAAAGCTAAAGTTTAATCGGTTGCTGCTGAGTATTATTGTGTCGTTAATGAGCGATTTGATTCTTTTAAACGGCTCTATGCCATGAATGAGTCTCAGTTGGTAAGAACTGTTCATTAGCTTATAATTTAATTCAGTAAAACCAATTGAATTAACTTAAATACAAATATTGGTGGATAATTTTATATTTATTGGTGCGGAAGAGGATTTTTGTTTCTGCCAAAGCAACTCAAATCTATTTTTCTTTTATTATGCTTCAAAATTACAAATGTCCCTAAAATGTTATGAATGCACACAACTCTTGGTAGTATAGAACAAGTTCTTTTTTAATTTCCACATATTCAACATCATTACAGATTCTGAATGAATCTGTACTTTCAGAATCTGCAAATAACTCAAAATAACTTGAGTGGATGTGTTGACATTTACCAAACAACATAGATGAACTAAGAAAACAACAAGTCCGTTAAGAGACTTCAGGTAGGATATTTCAACATCTTGTGTTATTGAGGCATAATTTCAAGTTAGTTGTCTGTGACTGTTTGTTAAATGGGCTAAGTGGCCTTCAGCCTGAAAAGATTGAGAAAATGCTGTAAAATGATCCAGAATCATGGAAGTTTGACGTCTATCGCATCTCTTCAACGTTATAGATAGAAACCTCTTCACTAATAAACCAAATGTCTTTGTTCCTTCACCATTACATGAACCAGAACTTTCTCGGTACCAAGCATCCTCATCATCAGCTAGAGACGTTCAGAAAGAGCCATTGGGAAAAGCTTGACCTTACCTTCATCCTAGAGTCAAGTTTCTCAAACACAAAGGCTCATTTTAGCAAAGCAAATGGGATGTTATGCCCAAACGGTGCAGGTCCACAACGTTAATGTGGTTGTGCCTTGCTGCCTTTCAACTCATTGTTGTGGTTTAACTAACCATTACTTCACTGGATCCTGGTCCCACTGAACTCATCAGTTCCACTTTTACTGAAAAAACTAGAGTATCCTCAGAACTGAAGTGATTGACTTTTAGATGTCGCTTAGAAATTGGTTGGAAATAAACGAAATTTGAAATATGACACCAAGTGAAAGATTATATGTTATAATTTTTTACACGTTTCCTTTTTAGGTACTTTCAGGCTGCGATAGTTTTAAACATGTTCCTTTTTGAAGAGTGTTCTGTGGTGAGCCCAGTCTGATTGTAATTCAATCAGACTGATTGAATTCATCAGTCTGATTGAATTACTGATTCAATCAGTCTGATTGTAATTCATCAAAAGTGAATAATTACGTTAAAATGTAAATAATAATGAAAAGGGTTAGGACGGCATTCAGGTGTTATAAATTCTGCTCTAGTTCTGACCAGCATTCTTACCAAGTGCAAGAAACTAATTTTCTTCTAAAATCTGTCAGAAAAATAAGTTATACAAGCAAACCATGCCGTAGTTTTGCAATACAATTAATTAGTAAATGGCAGTAGCTAAAAAAAAAATATATGTTTTCCAACTAGAGAAAATTTTGAGAACAAGAGCTGCAGTCATCTTGATGGTCTGGCTGTTGACTCCACTAGAGCTCCATGTTGTTAATTTGTGATGAGGATTCTTTATCCATCATTTTAGTCAAAATTT
The DNA here is from genome assembly GCA_903066815.1 of Brachyrhaphis roseni. NCBI lineage: Eukaryota > Metazoa > Chordata > Actinopteri > Cyprinodontiformes > Poeciliidae > Brachyrhaphis > Brachyrhaphis roseni. Next base: position 18,381 of record CAEFZY010057059.1, read on the forward strand.
CAATTGTTTCATAAACCAAAAGGTGTTTTCAACATGAACTTTAGTAAAGCAATTTAGTAAGCAATTGAAAAAGAGATAAGATTTAAAATATGTCATTTAAAACATTGAAAGCCAAAATTAACCATTTCAAAAATGAATTTTCTAGTTTATGTTGGACTTGAATGTCATTAGTAGCGGCGTTATCACTAAGCTAGCTGTAGCTCAGTGCTACAGTTAGCTGCAGCACTAAAAGTGATGTTTCTTTACTTTTCTGTAAAGAAAAGTTAAAATGTCAGATGATTGTAGAGGATTGAGGGAAACTCCAGAGTTCAACTTTTGAACCACTGCACTCAGTTTTCTCTGACAGCTCAGTGTTATTGTCTCACCACACAGTTTTGTCTTTGTAGGGAAGTTGAATCTCCCTCGAAGTGACATGTTTCTTCAAATGATTTGAAAAACTACCCAAATATAAAACATGAAACTTCAGCATCCAGACAGGAACAAAGAACAAAGCATTAAATGCAGATGTTTCAGTGGTATTGAGTGTGTTGGGTTATTTTGTGATGCTGAAATAAAACCAGCTTCAGGAATTATTCTTTCCGTACTGCGACGGGGAGATTTACACTCCAATCCAGAGCGTCACTGGAAAATGACTGAAAATAATATGTTTCACTTGTGTTTCAGTGCATGAAGTTTTTAACATGTGCTATTGTCGTTAGGTTTTTCCCCATGCCTCATCCTTTGCTAAAGTCATGATTATCATGACTTTAGCTAAACCTTTTTAAAAAAGTGGGGGAAGGAGAGCGGCACTGGCTTTGTTAGGTGTGAGGCTGAGTCCTGCACAGTCTGGGTGGCAGACCGAAAACGGAGACGGACTTGGCTGAGAGCCTGGTGGTCCATCGACTGAACCCTCCTGATGGAGAGGTGAGGAACAATGTTTAGGGCAGCTGCAGGCTGGCACAGAGCTCACTCAGACTTGGCAACTAAATAAATAATTTTATTACAGGCAGATGATTCTTTCTCAATATCAGAGGGAACAACCTTAAGTGGCAGCAACAAACTGGAAAAAAGCTAAATCTTACCAAGTAACTTTGGTCTTGATTCTAGTACAAATATCTGAGTAAACATGAAGTAAGACAAAACCTGGAATTAACTTTTCAGCTTGTTTTAAGTCAATAATCTCTTAAAAATTATAAAAAAGTTCTATTTCCTCCAGCAGATTATTTTAAAATGGGGGAAAATGTTTTATTATAAGTTAAATAATCTGCTAGTGGAACAAGTACTTATTAGATGCAGAATTCAAAAAGGTCAAAGTATAGTATTGTAGGTAATGAATATTCAATATAGGGCAGGATGATATGGCTGAAAAATTTATCACAATATAAGAGTTTCACATCAGTCTATATCGATAATTATTGATTTTTTTGTTTTCATCACACGCCATTGTTGTTTATTTTCAAGCAGTTATGAGCCACAAAGCTGCTGCTGCGGAACTTACTCAACAGACTGTTGCTAGGAAACCAAACAATTAGTGAGTTGCTAGGTAACCAAAGACTGAGTGAGTGAGTTGATTCTTCCAACCTAGCTTAGCTGGCTGGCAGTTATGGCTATTTTAATATCAGTTCAAAAGGCTAATAAATAGATTAATAAACACAAAAACAAAGGGTTTTATATCTATTATTTCAATATGTGTTCATTAGTTTCATAAACATAACATAGTTCCGGTTGTAGTTTTGCCCCAATAATTACTATTCAACAAAAATGTTTTCACAATTTCAGTTTTTGTTGTTTTGTTTGTGTTGGTTAACTATAATAACCTTGCTCACTGGTGGCGGTGAAAAGGGGGAAGGGTGCGAGGCACAGAAAGGGCAACAGAGGTCGGCGAGGGGCCTGAATGAGTGGCGTACTGTAGTTTGCATCTCTAAAAGCCAGCTCTGACAAAAAGAGAAGCGTCCTTTCCCCTGGCTGACCCGATAATGCATGGCAGGACCCAAATAGAGGCGCCATGCTAATGAGCGCATGCGATTAATGGGGAGAGGAGTTGGGGGCATGTATTGGTTCTTAATGAGAAGTGAAGCAACCCCCCTGTTTCCCAGCAGTGAGCTGGTTTCTGAGGGTCACTCCAGGCTGTGCGGCACATTAATGATGGACCACATACCAATGGATAGCAAAGGGTGTGTGTGTGTGTGCGCGTGTGGAGGGTTAACTAAGACAAAAGTAAAGCTGTGGAAAAATGCTAATTCACCATTGGCTCGGAAAAGGGTGGCAGCGATGGGGGCCAGTGGACGAGGAGGAACCAAAGAGTAGCGTGTGAGGGATATTTTTGGGACGGGGGCTTGTGTGTGCGTGTGGTTGTGAGCTGGAAACAAAGGCAGCGAAGGCTCGGACTTCGGGCCTCCTGCATAAAGAAACTAAACCTCTGGCTGCATGCTGCTCTCATTTAAAGTCTGGGAGCTCGTGATGGATTTAACCCAGAGCCAGTTGGAAAGCGATATAAATACAGAAACAGATCAAACTACCAGGATCTGAGAGGACTGCAGTCCTTCATGGTGAAAGTCTGACTCCATCACTAATAACGTGAAGGATTTTGATTATGGATCATGAAGATTTTACCTGTTCTGAAGGGTTTCTACTCCGTTTAATGCAGGTCACATGTTTAATCCCAAGGTCCCTGGTCATCGTTTTCTAATCCAGTCACTTTTATCGTCTATCGCTGCTTATCTTTGCTGGATGGAAGCACTGAACCAAATACTTTATGTGAACATGAATGAGAAAGGGAGTGAAAAATATTAAAGCTCAGGGAAAAAACAGCAAAATCTTGAAGAACTGAGCTAGGTACAACTTCTGTGGAAATTGAAAAATTCAATCTAGTTTCTCTATTTCTAATCCTTTGAGGTGAGACTGCTCTAGTTTCATAGTTTCATCAGGCTCTCATTTTCAAAAAAAAGTAATCTCAAAATTTTGATATTAAATTTTATTTATTTGCAACCATTAATGCTAGACTTGTTAATTTGTTTGGTTACACTCAAAACGTCTGATAAAACCAGTGATAATGAATCCAATTTTCTTCTCCTTTCTGCTACCAAAGCATGACTTTCATCAAATATTTAAATTCTCAGTTTCAACTTAGTGTAACATAGATGAAAGATAAATTATGTCTATGAAACAGGAAATGTATCTGGTGTAGGGTTTAAATCTACTGGCATATGCTTCGCCCGAACACGCACACATGTAACCAGAGGAGTACAAAGTGGTTTTGTGTACTTTCAGGTGGTTCCAGTCTGATTTTTGCTGACCCACTTTCTCCTCCAGCCCGCTACACTGAAGGGTTCACACCCTGGGAATAGCTGGCATCCACAGAGGGAGGGGGTAACAGATGAAGGGCATGAGAGGCTACTGTAATAGTGTGATTAATGAGCCAGTGTTATGGCAGCACCACAGAGAACAAAGAGACTAATCTACAGCACATGGGGAGTGGAAAACACTGCGCATACCAGAGGGAAGATCTAAAATCGCCTTCTCGCATGTCTGCTAGTACGAACCGGGGCTGGAGAACACCGGACGAGGACATGTTGATGGGGATTCTTGGCCTCTAATGTTGTGTTGCATAATGTAAACTGAACAGAGTGTTCCTCCAATATTAGAAAAGGAAAGAGCTCATAGAGTTGAGAGTGGATGAAAAGATTGATGTGTATTTGTGGGAACCGATGAAGATTTGAGTGTTGCTGAATGATGTCTGGTCAATCTGCAGGGCTCAGAACTCTGTCTGCTTGTCTACTGGTTGCAGGTGTGTTTCCAATAAGAACTCTGCAAAATCACAAAGTCCTACCAAGTATTTTAAAATACCCTTGTACTAGCAAGACCAAACTAACTTACATGTTACTTTTCTGACCTTGTTTTAAAGCAATAATTTCTTAATATTGATTTTAAAAAGTACTAGTTCCACTGGCAGATGATTTCACTTATAACAAAGCATTTTTCCCATGTTATAAGTTAAACAATCAATAAATGAAACTAGAACTTTGTTATCAATATTAAAGAATAACTATTAAAACAAGCTCAGAAAAGCAATTTGTAAGTTAGTTTTGTCTTATTTCTAGTGCACTAAGAAACTAGAACAAAAATACTTGGTAAGATTTTGTGTTTTGGCAGTGAAAAGCAGTCTTGGTCAGTCACTTTAGTTTGAACTCACAAAGGAGGTTTGCAATAAAAAATCAGGCACAATAAGGTTGGTTTTTGTTGGGTGTTATTAAAGTTTTCTTGGCATGTCTTAAGAGACTAATAGATTCCTTACGCTTAGTAAAAAGATGTAAAAAAATAAATAAAATCATCCTCCAAATTTCCATAAACAAGATCTTAGGGAGCTACAACATAGTGGCAAATCTGTGCGAGAGAGAGAGAGAGAGAGAGAGAGAGAGAGAGAGAGAGAGAGAGAGAGAGAGAGAGAGAGAGAGAGAGAGAGAGAGCGAGAGCGAGAGCGAGAGCGAGAGCGAGAGAGAGAGAGAGAGAGAGAGAGAGAGGGGGAGATCTGGGTGGAGGCATAATTGGCAATCCAATACGTCAGACCAGTGCTCACTGGTGTTAATAGGTCATTTTAAGCAGGACTGACCACATCAGCTTCGTTCCTAAGCTAAAATGATCCCATCAACTCAAATTGCACAAGGAAAAACATTAAAACACTCTTATGAGCCTGGTTGCCATGACAGCAGCATCCTGCCTGGGCTCTCCTGACGAAAAACAACAAAACAATCTCTGACAAACAGCTGAAGATACCAAACTCTGCAATGGGCCGAGTCTAAGTTTAGCCTCAAGCCTCTTAGGGGCAAGCACAAGTCAAGTCTCAAATTTCTGAAGGGTCAGTTCAAGTCAGGTATCAAGTCTTTGAGGGGCCAAACCTGGACTCAAGGGTTGGACGGGCAACTCCAAACCAAGTCTCAGGTGTTTAAGAGGCAAGTACAATAGATTGTACTAGATTAATCAAGTCTCAAGCCACGAGGAGAAGGTTCAAGTCATGTCTCAAGTCTTTGAGGAACAACAAGTTAACGAAAGTCAAAACCAAGTTCCAATTCTTTAAGGAGAAAGTCCAAATCAACTCTTAAGTCTAGTAATTACAAGTCAAGTCTAAAATCTCTGAGGAGCGAGTTCAATGCAAGTCTCAAGTCATGAGGAGAAAGTCCAGGTCTCAAGTGTTTGAATGAACAGATTAATTAAAGTATAAGGTCTTCGAGTAGCAAGTCCAAGTCAAGTTTCAGGCCATAAGGAGAAGGTTCAAGTCAGGGTATCAAGTCTATGAGGGGCAAGTTCAAACCAAGTTCCAATTCTTTAGGGGAAACGTCCAAATCAATTCTTAAGCCTTTGAGTAGAAAATCCAAGTCAAGTCTCAAATCCCTCAAGTCTCGAGTCATGAAAAGAAAGTCCAGCTCAGGTCTCAAGTGTCTAAGAGTCTAATTTGAATCTGGAGTCTTTGAGGGGCAAGTACAAATCAAGTTTCATGTAAGGTATAGTCCAGATCTCAAGTCTTTAAGGGACAAATCCAGATCAAGTCTGTGGTGTGTTAGGGAGAAATACAGGTCATATCTCCCATATGTTTTTCCTGAAGCAGGTTTTGCATCTGTACCAGTCTCGCAATGTATGTTTTATCTTGCTGTAAGCAGGAATGCCACAATAAACTCTTGCAATTTCTAGCAAATACCACCATCAGCTGCTTCAATAAGGCAAAGCCACTGAATCAGACTGATTAGAGCCATCAGTCTGATTGGTGTTTACGTGAAATCTAGTGAAGCGGTCAAAGAAACACGTGAAACTGGTTGCAACAGTTGAAAGGCGAACTCCACCTCTTCCTGTTTAGACAGGTACCAGCAACGGAAAGCCAACTAGAACCACAACATCCCACATTCAGAGATGCTATGATTATCTGAATGTGGGATGTGTTGCATGGGATGACTAGTCAAAGATTCTTGTCTTTTATTTGCATTTTGAACTCAGACTGACCTATGGGAAAGCTAACGTTACCTTTTTGCCTGACAAATAACAGCTGATGTTTTTAGCCATGAAACCAGAGACAAAAACCATGAAGTGAACAAAGACACATTTAAAACAAGATATAAATGCAAATACTCACTACTCCAATTTCATTATGCAATAATACATTAAAACAAACTATAAATGAACATTAAATTGTCAACTTTTTTTCTTTTTGCTGTTTTGGTTTATTATATCTTTAGCTTATAATCTAATTTGTATTTATGTATGAGAGGAATTTGTGTACTTTATATTAAATAAAAATAGTAGATTGCTCAGAGTGATTTACATTTTTACGATATGTCATAGAGCTTTGAACATGTTCTTATAAAAGCTGTGTTTTATTGATCCCATAAACTTTGGCATCAGGTTTCTCTGGGTAACTGAGTTTGTCTCCCCGTTTCTTTTATGAGGTTCTGTCTTGTCTGCAGGTCCAGTTGGAAACAGTCTCCTGCCTGGCAGAGAATGAAAGACTTCCCTGCCTGTTTCATCCCCGACAGTCCAGAGTCGCCGCTGAGCCGACTTTCACTCTGGGCCTCCGGCTCCAACTCTTGCTGGTGGGCTAAGACCTGCTTCAAGGTCCCCTCTGTGATGTGGGCTGCCCAGTGAAAGCAGACGCTGGCTGGATTCCTACCCAGACTCCCCTCTGAGTCTTTATATTTCACAGCTTTGGCTGAGGTTGAGGAATTGCCCGAGTGGGTTAGGTTACAACCTGTCACCGGTTCTCCATCCTTTGCATTCATGTTAGAAGAAGCTGTTTGATAACAAAAGTCACAAAACATTTTCTCAGAAAACATTTTCTTTTAATCTACATTAAAAGAAAATGTTTGCTTACCTTCTGTTTTTCTTAATCCATCCATCCATCCATTTTCTTCCGCTTATCCGGGGTCGGGTCGCGGGGGTAGCAGCTTCAGAAGGGAGGCCCAGACTTCCCTCTCCCCAGCCAC